>JAOBRG010126659.1:6802-28512 GCA_027574985.1 Umimayanthus nakama | reverse complement strand
TACTACTACTACTACTACTACTACTACTACTACTACTACTACTACTGCTACTATTGCTACTACTACTAAAAATGATAATAATTCAAAATATTTTCAATGCTGTTACAAAGAAGGAAAAAGTGTACTTCAAACAATTAAGTCTGTGGTAGCGTCAGCAGCAGCAAGTGGTAGTAGGTAGTGCAGTTAGCTTTTACTTGGTATGCCTGAAACCCGCCCAAATATTGTTATTATTATCATTATTATTAACATCATCATTGTTAATGTTATTATTATTGTTTTCTATTTTTATTTTTGTTATAATTGTTACTATTATTGTTGAAGATTGAATAATTACAAAAAAATTTACTAGTGACAACTATTTTGAAATACAGATATTGATAAAAACCAGAAGTTTCTTTAGCCAAACCATACCACCAATGAATTTCAAATAGTGTCATGTTCGTTCTACTGATAAATTCCTTAAAATATGTTGAGCAGATGTGTTTTTGTGGGGTTCTTTCGGTTTAGACTCGTCGAATGTCTCCTTTGCTTTCCTTTAGTATATTGAGCGCTTTTTGCTCGTACCGCGAGGCACTGACGAGTTGAGGTTTCTGGTCCGTTCCTCTTTTGTGTCGAGACCGTCTGATAAGCTGAACATTGTTCTCAGTAACGTGATGCAATCCCCTGAGTTCGTCTTTCATGTTTTAGGTTGCTTTGAAAATCTAAAAGAGTTTGATGGTTTGTGAAAAAAGTATTTCGGAAAAATTAAAAACATCCAGTGCTTCGCTTTCAGGAATTTACCCTTATGTCTTCACAATGTACACCATTGCCTTATTACTTTCCAAGCGGACAATTATTTTAATTTAAGATTAAATATTGAAAACAAAATCTTTTATCTGTGGGATCAAACTGATCCAGGTTGGACTTCTGTCCGACTGTCGACGTTGTCCAGCGCATTTGTTACGTGAAGGTATAATTTTCTAAAACTTGCAGTTAACCAATTAAAACGGAGCGAGTATAGCTGTTTACAAAGCCTCTCGTTGCTACACTATTGTGAACTAAATCAATCTCGATTTACACCATAACTAGGCACCTACTGTAGTCGTTAGCGTGATTCTCGCTTACTGCGGGGTAACGGCAAACGAAACTGCCTTCTCGCAGACTCATTAAAATATTCTGCATTCTATTCAGGTGTCCTGCCAGGGAGCGAGGGGGGTGTATTTACGGGAACCCTATCAACTGAATAAACCGAGAAACGTCAGCATTACCGTAACACCAAACTATTCCGAGCAAGTGGGTGAGTAGTACGTGACTATTCTTCAACAAAACAAAAATTCGAACAGTATTGTAAACGATGAGCTTTGACGCTGAATGAAAGTGCCCTCGGTTACGTTTCTAAGTTTAATTATTTGGAGTCTAGGCGGGTTTTTTTCTACTTTCCATTCCTGGGAAACAACTAATACCTAGAGGAACAAAGTACTGTGACTCTTTAGACTAGATTAGTTTAAGAGTTCGAATAAGTACTGTAGCGTCCATCATTTTTCTCTTCAAGACAATAGCAAGTACAAGAAGCGTAGTTTTGTACGAAGACATGAAGATTATATACGTTGTGGAAAAATTGCCACTTAAAAGGTTTTCTATCATTAGTTTAAAGGCTGGAATGATTAACACCAAACTCAGTGACGTTGATATTTTAAGCCGTCTGATGGGTTTGCTATCTCAGGATAATGGAAAACTTCCAACAGCAGGACTGTGACAATTTGTGGAGTGAAACAAAGACTAGGTATATAGTGACTTTGAGAAAATGCTTCGAATGTCGGTGAATTTTCTGCCTCCATCCACCCTGATTTCAGATAATAATTATTTTAATTATTTTTACTTTTTAAGATACGTGCAAATAATGTGTTTTTAATTCTTGTGCTTAATGTTTGGTTTATGCTAATCAGAAAAAATATGTATGGTTATTTCAATAGAGATTTGCCTATAACTGCAAGTGACTGAGAGACTGGTTGGAAGAAGTGATACGACTTGTCAATTTGTCTTGCACTATATTCTAATAGGAAAAAATGTACAAATGGTACACTAAAACGAAAACCTTATGACAAAACATTTTTTGTCGTTGAAAGCACGTGTACCAAAACCTTGTTTCAAGCATGTCCATGATAACGCAAATGTTAAAGTTATTGAGTGGATTGAAGTGTATAATGTGTCTACCACGAAACAGGAGCACCTAAATGTTGAAATTGGACAATGACGGATACTTGGTCAAATGCCAACTAAGAATTGTTTGTATCTCAGACAACAGTGTCCGCCTGTCGCTGAATCTTCGATTTACTTTGGTGAGCTCGGCTCCGTGGGTTTCAACACCGAGTCATTTTGTACTAATGAACACGGGTAAGTTATACCCTCTTACATCATTGTGAAGCATAATTACATGAGTTGAATACAGATGTTTCAAGATATTTACACCAACAACAAAGTAAAAAAAGCATGAGAGGAAATATGAGAACTCTTATTTACGCTACTTGCTGTACACGAAGCAGATAGTACCATAAATTCGAGAAATAGCAGATCTTATCTGATAATAGTTCAATTACCAGAGTTTCTCTATTAAGCCTCCCTCCCCCCCTTTTTGAGGCGAAAAATGTATTACTTAAGCCCCCCCCCCTCTTTATTAAGCCCCATAACTGAAAATAAATAAGTTCCTGAGGGGCTTGATATAATACAGCTGAAAAATAAACATATTTTGTTGTGTTTTCATAGGTTGTGAGAGCTAAACGCCCTCTTTCTAAGACCCCCCCTTCCACCCTCCCCCACTAAAGTTCTTGAAAACAATGAGACCCACAAGGACTTACTAGAGAAATTACGGTAACCTTTTTACAATTGAAATTGAGTTACAGGCAGATGTGCAAAACCTTATACAAGAACAAAAGCAACAAAGTCACACATTAAAGTGCCTATGAAATGAAAAATTGGTATCGAATTTTACGTGTTAGTTTGAAAGACCTTTCTAAGACTGAAAGGATCGCGTTCAATTATTTTTAATATCACTTAGCTCTCGAGATATTCATGTTTGAAAATTTTATTTGATGACGTCGTAAATTGTGTTTTTTGACTTGTTAAGTAACAAGAGTACTGTTTTTATAAACAATTTCAAGGCCTTGCTGATGAATGTTGGCAAGTTGAATACAAAGGGACGAGTCTTTTAGAATGTGGCATTTAGCTGGTAACATTTATAGTGAGTTAATTTGCCGACTTTCATCGGCAAGGCTTTGAAATTGTTTGCAAAATCAGTGACTTTTGTTACTAATAGTATTAAATACTAATAACAATTTATGACGTCATCAAATTGAATATTCAAACAAGAATATCCCGAGAACTAAATGTGTCACTGAAAAAATTTAAACGCTGTCCTTTAAAGCTAACACATAAAATCTATACCAATTTTTCACTTCATAGGAACTTTAGAAAAGGACTGATACTTGATTGTTACAAAATTTGTGAAACGATCTATCTGGACAGATTTAAGTTAGTTTTGGTTTGCCGACGGCAGCTCTTAGTGCGTCAGTATCTTGACTACACCGAGTGGTTAATTAGGGTGAAGATAGGGTCACCCTCTCAATCTTATTCTTTGGATGAACATCACGCACGTCTGTGTGCAACGATCGGTGTGACACAAGATCTTTGTGTTCTATACTCCTTCTAGGCAGTAGCTGGCGAAATGCTCTTCAAGTTGATCACAATGTTCTTGATTTTAGTATTAAGTTTTTTACAGGACTAAATTTTTTGAGTTGTCATGGAGACCAGTAAATTTCACTAACAAACTATCAAAAGTCAGGTTTCGTTGCGCAAGTTATCACCAGGTTTCTGACGCTTCATACTTTTGTTTTTGATCACTGATGTGTTTCTTATCGTAGGACGATCATTTAGTATCAAAGTGGATCCCAGTGGTCTGAGAGAAGGGGCACATTATGCCGAGGTAAGTTATCTCATTTTCTCACGTCATCTTAAGTTTTGTTTCATTGCAGTTTATACTGTCAAGGTTTTATAGCTTGTGAGACAGCAGATTGCACGTGACGCTTTTCTGATAAGTTATACCTATCTAAAGGTATCAAATACCAATTAAAGGAAATCTTTATTTCTTAAAGTGCAGTCAAGTAATTTTAGCAACGCTCACATAGTTCTAGATCTGAAAAACATATTTTGGTTTTAAAAAAATTTAGTTACATACGAAATCTTTAATCTTTAATTTCATTCCAGAGACAAAGGTGTGTCCATCACGTCTGCCACAGAGACTTATAAAGGACTCATTCATGTGCCTCCTGAAAGTTCTCGGGAATTCATTTGGCTTCTGGAAACTCGTTGAATAAATCTTGAAGTTAAGGCTGACTCCTGGAATCTTCATTTCTTCTTAAATGTTTTACTGAAGTGTTTAACTAGAATCATTCGCTATTTTGACTGCGACCGTCCAGACAATATTATTCATCTTAGTACAATTAATTGAGACATGTGTATGTGAAATTAAAACATTTCTGGAATACTTCTGGAAAAACCTTAAGAGTACTTTTGGAAAGTTCTGGATTTCCAAAGTCATGCGGTTGTACTGTACGAAATTTGCTTTTAGTGTAACATTATGACAATGTCAACTTCCTTCTCATACACGGCCAGTGACGTAACACTCGATGCCATTTCCAACAACAGTCGATACCATGTGAAATATAAATACGGCCTACATGTAAAGTAGAAATAAATGAAGTTGTTTGCGGGATGGTAGTGTATAGAACTAGAATGCTTGAAGTCACGGTTTCGAAACACGTAGTAAGTCTTTTTTGCTTAGCTTTTGTTTTTTTTTTTCTGTTTAGTTTCTTCTTTTTTGAGATTTTTTTGGATTTGGATTGGGGTGTATAGCGTTTGGTTTAGAGTTAATACTAGTTGTGTTTCCGCAATCAATATGTTGTCTTCTTCAAAAGACGACAAAATGCTGTTGTTTGAAATAGTATCGACTGTTACAAATAAGATCGATCGTTAACGAACGTTAACGTTTTTGCAACGGAAAGTAGACAATACTCACCCTTGTCAATACTTATACATGTTGCTAAACTTATTTGAGGTTTTGAACCATTTCAGGTGTGCGGATACGAAGTCGGTTGCCCTCAGAAAGGACCCGTGTTTAGAGTTCCAGTAACCATTATCAAACCAGCAAGGTAAAAATGGGGCTTTAAACTGTTTTACTTTTAAGTTTTGTCAAACTATAGCAAAATACCAAAATCACAGCTGGATCTCAGTTTCTGGAACTGAAAGCATTTTCAAATGCCTTGCGTGCGCAAGCTTATTCAAAGTTGTTTTAATAAGTTTTAACTTGTGTTTTTTTAAGTTTATTGGTGTTTTGAGTTTTCTTAAAAGACGTCTCAACAGAGAAAGAAAAGACTCTACTTGCAACCTAAAAGGACGCCCAGCTCGAGTGTTAATTGTTTCAATCTTTAGGAATCCTGGCTCTGAGTTTAGTTTTATGCCAGGAAAATTTTACAAACTGAAACCACTGTTTGCTTTAAATAAGCAGAGCCCAATCGTTCAAAATTAGCTTGTTGTCAAACCAAGGTTTTGTTAGAAATCCACGTGGTCGGAGTATAATATTTAACCTACATTTGGGTTAACTACTTTGCAAAGTGATTTCGGTTGTCATTTTGGTTTAACTTAACTGTACCAGTAATTCATCAATCATTTAAAACCAGTATATATATTTCTGGATACGAAGTTGTATTTAAAGTTTTGCATATCCGTTGGTTACCTTAACCCATGCACTTTTGCATGCTAAAGCTATGCTTCGAAAAAGCATTGTGTTGTTTTGCCACATCAAATTTATTCTCTCGATCCTCAAAATAGATTAATATGTGCTAAAGGGTTCACGAACTCTGTCAATAGCAGATCCTTCTTCAGTCTAAAGATACATATTCTGTCCGCAGCGTTACAGATACTGTTCACTATGAGGTGGACATGGAGGAAGTGAAGTTTAAACCAGGTCAGGTGCAACGGACCTTTATTTCTGTGCCTGAGGGGGCCACGTGGGCAGGTACGTGGGGTGAATCTAGAAGACTATTATAACTTTATTAAATACCGAGCACTGGATATTGAGATTCCGGTAATCTGATTGGCTCTCTACTCACGGTATAAACCCTGTATACTGCAATATGTCCAAATATGGAAACTGAAAATTTTATCACGGAAAATCTTCCCTCAAAATGGCCGAAAACTCGACTCGTTAAAAAATAGAATTCAAGATATTTTTATACAGTGTTTGATATTTAAAATTCGCACCTCGTCCGCTATCTAAAAGCTTATATCCAACGCGCGTTCGTGGAATAATTGTTAAATATCCAAGGAACCAAATAATCAGGTACTCGGAGCGGTACTAGTATTGCTTACCAAAGAAGGCCACACAATCAGTGCTGGGAAGTGTAGTGCTTACATGAGGCGTTATACGTTAAGAGGTTCTAGGCGTCCCGTACAATCTTACCCAGTGGTGTATCGTGGGCAGGTAAATGCGATGAGTCCATGAGGCTTTTGTACCTAGAGTGGGTCCATGGAGCCACAAAACTGAGCAGTTGCGTGAAGTGAAGCCACAGAAGCAGTGTTGATGATATGTTCATTTTCATGTTCATGATGATTTTGCTTGCACCTTATGATGAAATAATTTATTTATTAGTTTACTTTATAAAACATGGTGCAATTAAAAGATTGTTGTTAAGTGCATGTGATATCATGGGTTCTTCTAATCTTGATGAATAAACCTGTTTCCTCAGAGGTAACCCTCAGCTCATTGGAGGGCGAGACGAGTGGCAGGTTTATGCTGCACACGCTGCAGCTGGCTCCTATGCACGCTTTCAAGGTTCACGAGTATTGTCATTTCGTCACCCTGTCACCTGCAGCTGTCAAACGCCAAAGCTTCACTGTCAAGGTACGTCTCCAGAGCCATGTCACACGGACATTTAGATTTTCTGATCCTCTCGCTTACAAAAACCCTGTTTGTGGTTGGTTGATCGTCCGGATTTGTGTAGTCCTGAGAAGGACTAATGTAGGTTGTGACTGACAGACGTTTCGACAGCCTGTGTGGAAGTAAATGACTCTGAAGACGACTTCCACGGAGGTTTTCGAAATGTCAGTCACAACCAACAACAGTAGTTCTCAGGACTACACCAACACGGACCACCGCAACAAACCTTTAACATTGACTCATCGGGGTTCAGATCTTTCTCCCTTGTTACAAAAAAAAAAAAATTGACTCACCGGGGTTCAGATCTTTCTCCCTTGTTACAAAATGGAGCCTTCCGAATTATTACTAGCTCCCCAGGTGAAGTGAGGTCAAACAAGATTCTGGGAGATTTTGGTTAGGATAACTTAAAAACTGACGAAATAATATTTTGGTCTTTCAGCGTTAAAATCCATTGATTGATAGTAGTCTTCTCAGAGTAGTTTGAATTGTGTTGTGCTGTGATTACTTGCTCTCAGGTTTTCGGGTAATATGTTCCAAAGATACACAATTCTTTTAAATGGCTCCCTTAAATAATTCACTTTTACATGTTACACTCTTAAGCTTTCCTTGCGCAAAAGATCTAAAGCGTTTGTCCGAGCAAAACTCTATGTAAGATCGACGGTTGCAGTCGTTTTTCCCAATTTATATTTAATGAAAGGTAGATCTTTGATCTCCCTTCTATAGACCAAGGGCAGAAGATTTAGGCGCTGCAGTCCACAATAGGACAGGTCAGGTCAGGTAACAAGAGACGCGTGGCTCGCCTTTGTACTCCTTTAATTAGCTTTATAAAGGTAATTGACGTGGGCTGCAGACCTCGGAAGCATACTCAAGGTTGGGTCTCACCAGAGCTACATACAAAGTCTTCAACGTCGGGAGGAGAAGCTCATCCCTAGTAATAGTACGGCGAATAAAGCCCCACATCTTATTGGCTGTGCTCACCACGGAATTTTGCATTGCTCATCATGATAGCTCCAAGAACTCACTGTTCTTCAACTCTCTTGAGGCTCTAGTCACCAATATTGTGGTCATATTTAGTGGGGGAGCGTTTCCTCGACATTGTAAAGATGTCGCATTCTTGTATGTTGAAGGCTAACTTCTAAATCACACTCCATATAGTTAGATTATCTGTGTCAGCCTGCAGTTCCACGCAGTCACTTACAGATCTTATTATGCAAAGGCACTTAGCGTCATCAGCCAGCAGAACAAGTGTGCTCGAACTGGAGACAACGTTTGGCATATCGTTAATAAACAAGACAAAAAGAGCAAAAGCCATTTAGAAGATTTTTCATCTATCACTACTCGGGGTTTTTTTTCTGTCGTGCAAGTAGCTTGCAAACCAATGCAGCAAGGGACCTTTGACCCCGGCGTGATGTAACTTGTGCAGCAGGAGCAAGTGAGATGCATAGTCAAACGCTTTTGAAAAGTCTGGAAAAATTATGAATGGGAAGAAATGGTCAAGCACGCAGCGTTCATTAACCTTATCAACCAGACTCAATGGAGAAATTGGTTTATAGTTAGTCACGTCTTCTTTGTTTCCTTTCTTAAAAACTGGAACTACATTGGTGCACTTCCACTCCCTAGCGACATGACCAATGCAAAGGAAGAGATTAATTGTGTTAGTGAAGGTGCGGTTTCGTTTGCGCATTCTTTTAGTAGTCTACCTGGATTCTGATCAGGACCACAGGCTTTGGATGTATCAATAGCTTCTAAAGCTTTTAACACCTCTTCCACACTTACTTGAATTAAGCACAATTCACTGCCATTAAGTGACGATGATGGTGATACTGTCTGCCTATAATAACCGGGCCTCTGAAAAACTGATGCAAAATATTTGTTGAATATCGCGGCCTTTGACTTGTCTTATCTTATCTTGCAACTAGTGTATAGATGGTATCGTTCTTGGTAAACTAACAACCATATATTGCTTCAAATATAGCGCATTTAGGTGAGTCTATATATGAGTGAGAACTAATATTTGCATTCGTTTTGCGCCTTCCGTCTTCAACCTACTGTAGGGTGGCGCCACTATTGAGATCTGCTTAGCGAGATGGTGGGCCAGTCTGGGGGAGTGTGGCATCAAGTCCAAAGTTACTTTCCACGGGTTGCAACCGGACCTGAAGTCTATTGCAATGGTAAGGTTAAAAACTTTTTGTTTGCTTACCAGATACTTGTAGTCTGCCTCAAAAGTCGGTTCTAACACGGTTTGGTCAGCGGTTAACATCAAGCTGCAAAATTAGATAAAACCACAACAGTTGTATGTTAAGTGTAAAAAATACTAAGACAGATATAGGGGAAAATGTAGCTTCAAAATCAGTCGTTCAACTGATTTCTAATGCATTAGGCAGACCCTGCCTCAAGTCTGTGGATGGTAGGTTATTCCAGCGCTGAATGGTTCTTGAAAGAACGACGGTCAATGATAATATGCTTCAGATGTTGGTATCTTATAAGTCAGCTTGTGCCATTGCCCGCTGGGACGATGCATTGGCTCAAATAATTTTGTCTGTCAGTCTCTATTAGCCCTTTGCTAGCTCGGCGAGTTTACGGTACAGGGAATCCACAGTATTTATTTGCTACTGGCGTCGTGATATTTGCCCACTGGTTGATCTAGTATGTGTGCTGTAAAATGGAAATGCTGGTTGAACAACTCACAATCTTCAATAGTGACAGTTTTCTGTTCTTTCACTGACCCTGTCAAACAGTTTTTGACTTCGTCACACGTAAAAGTATTATCATTTGAAAAAATGAACGCTACTCGTCAGACATGTTGCTCCGTAACGACTTTACTGTGTTTTCTGCAACCTCCGCTAAACAAAATGTGTGCCACTGAAGTAAAAATCTCTCACAACGAGTCAGTCATGTGATGTCGTGGGTCATTTGATCGACTAAGGGTGCTTCCATGATTGAGCAAAGAAGGACAAACTAACCAGCAGAAATAGGGCAAGTTTACTTAAGGAAAAGCGCAACTTTCCAAGTGATTTTAGGAAATAAGAAATAAGCTTGTCTTAAAGGATTAGACCAGTGAAAAATTTGTTCGAACTTGTCCCGGGCAATCGGAGATAGGTTTGACATACCCTTCGATTTGTACTAGATTTTATTTAATTACTTTTTATTCCGTTACATATTATTACATTACATTACTTTACATTGCTTTACATTACATTACATTACATTACATTGCAATACATTTCATTACATAACGTTACATTACATTACATTACAACACATTACATTACATTACAATGCATTACATTAGTTACACTACATTACACCACGTTACATTACGCTAAATTACGTTACACTACGTACAAAATGTCACGTTACGATGCATAACATTACCTTCAACTAGACAAGAGAAGCTGTTTGAATTATTTATTTACATTATTTATTTGCCATTGTTCAAGAGCGGCGGTACAGTTTGCCGTGTTGATGTAAACTGTTGCCTTCGATCAGAAGAGATTTCTCCTGCTGTTAATCTGAAGACACATGTTATCCCTGTAAGGTGAGCATACCCAGTTCCATAGTTTCCATATTAAACCTTGGCTTTCTAATTTTTGTGTTTATGAAAATAAATATCTCGAAGTTAATTTCGAAATGTTCTAAAGAATACGATCTTTTGTTTTTTCCTTTCGCCTAAAACTGCTGTCAATGAACCAGAACTTAATGTAAAGTTGTAAATTAAGTAACCTTTCAAGAAAGATTTTTTTTAGTTTTTTAAGTGATGTCCTTGAACACGCTAATAGGTCAGTAACTACCGATTCAGCAAGAAGCTGATGAGAACTAAACAATTGATGCTTGTACCGCAGACCGAGTGATTACAAGATCAAACCTCTTGGAGCAAGGGATGTTCTTGCTGTCGACAGACAAATCTATGAGCTAGTTCTAACATACAATTTTACCGTTGTAAGTATTGACTAGTTAACATATTAAGTAGAAGTGAACGACAGTGAAAGACTAAAGGTCTGTGTTAATGTAATTACAAGCAAGTGTAATAACTAGACTCAGACGTAATAACTGCTTGTCTCCTTTGCAGATCAACTAACAGCCATTTCTGCTGGGTAATATATTTTAATGTTTAAGTTTTGTTTCGAGCTGGCTTTGCCGGGACGCCAGTTACTCGTCTGTTCAACATTGTTTTTGTAACTTTGTTTTTGTTTTTCTTTGCTGAGACCTGGGTGAAAGTTTCCAAATAAAACAAATAAATAAACAGCGATAAGGGCAAGTGTTTTATCACAGTTTAAAAATGGATCCAGTAAAACGCGTGCTCTGATTGGCTGGAGACAGTTTTCTAACTCTGGATAGAAATCATAAATGATGCCAGGAAAAACTCGGTTCTCGAGAAAAATCAAAATGAAGGCCCAATGTTATTTAGGGCGCGATTGATTGACTCTATTCCGGAATAGGAATAAACAATATAAACTTTGTCCAATCTTATTTGCCACAATTTCTGCAAAGTTGGAAGGAAATACAACTGAGTTTAAAATCTCGACCCGGTCATTACTTTTAACCAGATAATTCATTGTTAAGCGAAACAGTAGAGAATTTTGGAATTTTTTTCCTATTCCGGAATAGTCGGAATAAGGTCAATCCAATACACCCTTAAGATAGTCGACTCAATTGTTATTATTTTTTAAAATAAAACAGATTCGCCTCGTTTTCTCGCAACACTATATCGTGTTCTGCCGCGTCGTAGCATGTGAATAGAAACACAAGTGAAGCTGTTTTATTTCCTTTACTAATCAGACTAGCGACAAACGAAGTCATAAACGTAAGAGCTGATTACATGTTTTAGTAGATAACTTCATTTCCGGCAATTTATAGAGTCGGGCAGGTGAAATTACTGTCAACGCAGTTTATTTGGGTGACTTGCTGTATGAGAGCGAGTATGAAGCACAACTTTGGATGGTTTACGACTCCAATAAGAGACTTCTTGGCTGTGGAGACGCCTTTCCCAACAGGGTAAGTGCTTGCAAGCAGGGGGTATAATAAAATATTTAAGCCTGGTTTCTGTATAGTTGTGTCTGTCGTCTCTGTCGTATGGAAGAAATTCCTACGACAGATACAACTATATGGAAACCACATATAAAACCGCGCAACACGACAGATACGACAGATACAACGTGTTGTCTGAGATAGAATTGTATATATAACCTACGACAGATACAACAGGAAATGGGCATGATACGGTTGCGTTTTGTTTATGGAAACCTTCGCAAACGACTCATACAACAAATACAACAAAAATATGTCCCAGATTGCACTTCTTTGTTCCAACGTGGCGGCGGAGGTCGAAAGTCACGCTGAATGACTTTTCCCTCATGGAAGATCTTCAGGGCTATGAATGTCTACACAACAAATTTTCGAAAGATTACTAAACCAAACAAGTTAGAGATTACTTCAGGAAAACACTGGGTGCGAAGTTCAAATTTACCACGGAACTGAAGCGGGGAAAAGGACAAGAGCATTCACTCAAGGCAATTGGCGATAGATACGAAAGGCAAAGCAGGTCCGGCCGGGTTCTGGGTGAGATGTCGTCCCTGTTCCAAAAGATTTGGCAAATCTAGGAAGGCTAGAACAGCACATAAGCCGTAGGAAGCGCTCCTCCATATTTCAGTTCAGTTGATGGCGAAATGTATGTTAATAATTATTGCAGCAGAAGCAACGGATACGACAGATACAACCATATGGAAACTCAAGATATTTAACTGTTGTATGAGTCGTTTCCGGTTGTGTTTGCCCTGCAGGGGGCTAGTTTCATACGACAGACAAGACAGATACGACAGATACAACTATATGGAAACCAGGCTTTAAGATGATACAAAGTAACGTGGTGATGGTAGGATCGACAATTTCAATGCATTTCCAGCAATTTAATCATCACAAATTTTATCTTCTCCCGTACTGTCCTAAAAGCCTTGTGTCTTCGGCACTTGCATGGCCTACCCTTCCAAAAAACATTTTTTGGTCCCAGTTGTTAAGGTGTGCACCTCCCCATGAATAATCCCGGCTTCGGGCCTGTGCCACTGGATTGTCTTAGGTTAAGGGGAAACATGATCTGTTAGGGGGTAGAGGTTCCTACTGCAGGTGCTACAACATCAAGAAAAAAATGTAATGTAATAAATTATGATCAGTTTACAGAGCCCCAAAAGGAGTGGAAGGGTTACAAACACGTTTTAAAAGGAAACACTGACAGTTTTCCCTTTTGTTGATAGTATTCTGTTAAAGTGGAAAAAGGAGATTTAACAGTGAGATTACAAGTAAGTAGTTCTGAAACATGAATATTCTTCATATGTATGTATGTACAGTATGTATGTATGTGTGAACGAATGTTTTTATGTAGTTAGGTAGGTATGTACGTATAGGTAGGTAGGTGTGTACTTATGTTCTTACGTATTGATGTACGTACGTACGTATGATCGTATGTCTGTATGTATGTATATACGTATGAACGAACGAACGATCGAACTAGTTTTTAGGGCGCCGAAGAGACTAATCTTATCAATGTGAAGGCAGAATTACATGTTTCGATCACAGGCGTTGGCTGGACACTGAAATATAAGTATATGTATGGGACATAAATAAAAGTGCCTTTAAAACACTAACTTTCAGTTCGACAGAGTGTGATGAAAATTTTCACAGGTTTTAAGACCAGGTGCGAACAAATTGTAATAAATTTTATAATTGCCACCTAGCACTGTGGTAAGTAACCAATTAGGAGCACAGTTTTCATTGCTCGTGATTTTGAAATTTATTAAATCTTTTATCGCACGAACATCGCACGTTGTTTGATTTGATTTTGGAATGTATTTGGTGCTAAACTAACCGCGCGTGGGGAGAGGGAGTGAAGGCGGACTCCTGTTTTGGTTTTGTCACGGTGGAGGTATGGTGAGTAGGTATTTTGTCAAGTTTGCCCAAGGAGCAGTTACATTTAGCTGCAGGTTTGGCACTGCTTGAAAACAACTGCTTTGCAAAAAGAATACGAAGCATCCTGTGATCGCTAAAAAGATGGCAAGTGAAAGGTATTTTATATGCAATTCGTTGTAGGGTAAAAATGAAATAATAAAGTTAATTATTCAATTTTTATAGGGAGTTAAAGTAAGTCGACTGATCTGACATAGCCGCCACATTGGTGTAAAAGCTGCGCGCCTTTCAGTAATTATGAATATAAGGGAATATAAAGGAATTGCACTAAAAGCACAACCGACACATCAAGCGAGGTCAAGTTAACCCTTTTTTTTAAAATAGCTCTGTCGAACTGAAAATTAGTATATTAAAGGTAAATTCATTTATTTCCCATACATTTGCGGTGTTTTTGTAACTAGATGTCACATGCTAACAATCTATGCAAATAAAACAGATATAGGCTATAGCTGTATGCGTTTTTTACATAATTTGTAGTTATCTAATTAGGCCACCATGTGGTAACAAAAAAAAGCTTTTTGAAATATTTTGTTTACCAAAATAATTTGTCTCTGATATTTCCCAGGTGCGACATGACAACAAAGACCAGCTAGAAAAACTGCGTGATATGTTGGTGCATATTGAACAAAAACTGGCCACCACATTATCCCTGAGTGTCTACACTTCGAGGCTGGGTACCATGACGGAGACTGGAAAATTCAATGGCGTCCCCTTGACACCTGGGATGCAGAAACCAGTCTTTATAGCACCCCTTGCCGATGACAAGTAAGTCGTTTTAGGTTGAAAACAATGTTCATACAAAAGAACTTTATAAAAAATATACTTCCGAAATTGTTTCCATTCGATCAAAACTTACCGTTTCGAAAAGGTGATACATTTTATTGTAATATCAAGCAACTTGCAACAATCAACTCTGTAAAAATCTCTGGTGGCACCGTTTTCCAATGAGCAGAAGAAGAGCTTTCAGAAGACATTCAGAAAAAATTTTAAAACAAGATTAAAAATACTCAGTCGATTTTTACTTTGTTTAGTTCTGTTTTTCCTCTGAGTAGGTACCTTCGTTTGTTGTTTTCAAAGTGATGATGTTTCCAAGTTTGCTACATTGTATCAGAGTGAAGGACTCGAATTTTCAGACGGAAAAAACTAAGTTTCGAAATGTATCAAGAGATGTCTGAAAGTATCTGATTTAAAGTTCATCATCCGACATTTTTCCATCCAAAATTTTTTGCAATTAAAGCAATTGTTTTTACCCAATCTACTCTGGGCTGCTAACCACGACTTCAACTGTGCCTTAAAATCGAGCAAGATAATCCTTTTCAGGAATCTGTCTTTTTCATATCTCAATTAATGTTCAAGAGGTAACTCAACGACTCGTTTGAACACAAAGGAGGAACCCAGCATTTTTCTTTGATCAGATACTTTTCAAACATTTATGAAGGTAGATATCAAGTTTTGTTCGTTGAGAGTAATTTCGTACAATTGATGTGCGTTTAAACCTCGCTTGAGAAGGTATTTCTCAGTTTGTACCGAATTCTGCTTAGTAACAATCCTCATTATGCCGCGTACAAGTTTATAAAGAGTTACTATTTAAATACATAGCTTGAGTTGTTAAAAACTTTCTACGTATGATCTCATTCCATCGACAGGTTGCCTAAAGGAGTGAAAGCAGGACACATGTTAAACGGAACTATCTCGTATTTCAAGAACGACCCTGGGAAAAAAGTGGTTAGTTTCGCTTACCAGCTTATATTATGATTCATTTGTAGACAAGGCAACTTTAATTTTGCTGGCAACTACCGGTATAGGTAATTATTAATAAAAGCCATTGACGGTGAAAGAGTTGACATGCAACTTTAGTAACTCTATTTGCAATGCAAGTAAGACACTGAAGCAACGGGTTTTTTGTCTGCAGTCCTTTTCCCTTCGTATTTAATAGTAACAAAAAAATAGCAATAACAAGAAAAAAAAATAACAATAATAATGATAATAAATTAAATTATTTGTATTATTGTTTGTTATCATTATTATTATTATTATATTAAATTTTTACAGGGAAGTTTACTAGATATTGGAAACTGGGTGTGAATCGGCTAGAGCTTCCAATACTCCTAATCTATGCTACCATTGTTTCTTACTTTGACGCTGTACTCTTTTCAGTAGCATTACTTAATTTCAGCTGCGCTAGACTTCCTTTGTTCACGCACTTTTGATGCATGTAAAACAATACTGCGAACGAATTCTATCTGATTTCAAAAACGTTTGATTACATGTTATCCAGAGTTTTCAGTTACGCTAAAAAAATTTAGCTTGGGACGCAAATTTTTTGAAAACACAGGTAGTGGGTCTGTAATCCTTTTCCCAAATTCAACAGTAAGGCTCAAAAAAGACGTACACAAATTAGAAACTGAAATTTGTAAAGTATTTGAGTGAAATCTCAAAGCACAAACTTGTATCAGTTGCTATTCCTTAAAGATTCTGATAAAAGATACAGATTCAACTTTTTTGTTGGTAGGATTCCAACTTAGTTAAGCGAGACCCCTTTTAGTGTCTTTCCAGATACTCCTGATGAAGGAAAGGGTAAGTCCCTTCGAGTGGATAACCCTGGCTACTAAACAGTACTGTTAACTGAAAGGACATAGTTCCGATAATTATGTTTAGCAAATACAAACTCGGTGACGTTGGTGTTTCAAGCAATCTGATTGGTTCGCTCTCTCTTACTAAAGTGGACGTTGTCCACCTCCCGGGAGGTGGACGATGAAACAATGACCGGCTTTGCGATACAAACAGAGCAGGAATCTTCCAAATGCAAGAAAATGCAAATCTTAACAATAATTGTTAGTTGTAAATCCTTTTTCCTGCAGGACGTATATCCAGTTCACTACACAGTGCCACCGTTACCACCCAAACAGAACAACAAAAATTCTCAAACGCCTCCAAAGAAAGAAGAAAAGGATGTAAGTATAATTGAGTTGGGTCTGCTCACCATTTCTTTTAAGGAACTTGCAATGCACTTTTCAACACACAATAGAGCATGTGGAAAGTCAGGTGCCCAGTTTCCATTTTACTACCGTACATAAGTTTGATGTAAAACTGAATGGGTCTGTTCATTTTTTTTCATTTGAATCTTCCTTGATTGGTCATTGCAGTGCGCTTTTGAAAACAATGAAGCATGTGGAAAGTAAATGGGTTTGATCAACAAAAGTTGATATGGTATGTTTTTCGCCTGTGGGGTATAGTGTTTAGCTGCTCCAACGAAGGGCTAACGCTCGGAACGTCAGCTAAACACTATATCCCACAGGCGAATACATACCGAATCAACTTTTGTTGATCAAACCCACTTATTCAGCGTACTTGCCCACGCAGATAAAACAGTTTTTTTCAAAACTAGTCTCCCATGTGGAAAGTAGTCAATTTACCATTTTACCACCGTACAGCGAAGCTAATTTGTAATGTTGCTTGTAGCCTGTACAGCAATTAGAAGAATCAGTGAGGGACCTAAAGATATCTTGGCTTAACAAGTAAGTTAACGTAAACATAAAACGTGTGAAGCTGTAAAGCCTGGTTTCCATATCCGTGACAGTTTGTGGATGTATCTGTGCGAAATAATGCCAATTTTTTCTCAGAAGTTTATTCTTCTTGTTCACTGCTGTAAACTTTGAGTTTAAACATGTCTTCAGCGCAATCGCGCGAGCGACAGCCGACAAACAACTATTGTTTTTAACATTTTGTTTAAAGTTTCGTGAAATATAAGAGTCGTTAATACTGCTTTCAGTTTTTATGACGACTGTAAGCTTCCTGCGGAGAGCTTCTTTAAGCCGTCTAAGTCGTTTAATTTTTGAGGTATTTTTCATAATCTACGGAGGTTATGGTTCATAACTACGCATTGCCACATCATCTATGTTGTGGATAATTTTCAAGTTTCAAGATAATGAGGTAATGTTTCACCGAACTGTTTCTATGGCAACAGTGTCGTGCAAAATATTGATTTCGTTTAACAGAGTACGTAAACAACAACAACAACGTTTATTCACCTCATTTGATGCGTTCATTGTATTTGATTAATTTATGACTTTCAAAAATAGATAAGTACTGGTTGTCTGACATAACTATAAGGGCTATACGAGCCAGGTAAAAGAATGGAAGGCAGTTATTAGCTCGTGTTTTCTAGTGGCAACATGTTGCGCGTTTTTGAAACTTTATGCGTATTGTCGAAAAGGTGATTGCGGTAGCAAGTGTGGTTTGCTCCACGTTACAAGAGTTCGATTCTTTGCACAACATTGTTGCTCGAAAAATCGTCATTCAGTGTAGCATCACCTTAAAAGCAAGGAGATTTTCGAATTATTTATTCGGAAAAACAGATGGCATCAAAGGGTTGCAGATGATGTCAGCTGGATGGCGGATTAGAGAGGACACAATTACACAACCAACCTTAAAAAGGTTACAAAAATGTTCGGAAGATTTCTTTGGAAGTGAAAACAGTGCATGTTTGAAACTGTGTTACGTGTTTCTGGGATAAACTACTGCTCATACGTACATTTACACTTTAATTTTGTTTAACAGTAGTGCTGTCATTATTGTACTTTGAGCAGCACTTGGCCGAAAATCTTGCAATAGAGAAGTAGCTGCACTGGAAAGAAAAGAAAATCGAAATACCCGAGTAAGAAATACGGGACAATCACTGCCTAGATGCTAATTCCATTGGGTTGTTTGTTGTTTTAGAATGGAAGATCTGTCACTTTGGAATGAGTTGGTGTCAAAATACCCCGATCATCTCCCCCTACATGTTGCCCATCTACAGTCCCTAGATGACCCAAAGGTGAGTATTGGGTTAATAAGCTGTTATGATTTCCCCTACATGTTGCCAACCTACAGTCCTTAGATGACCCAAAAGTGAGTATTGGGTTGATAAGCTGTCATGACTCCCCCTTCATGTTGCTGACCTACAGTCCTTAGATGACAAAAGGTGATTGTTGGGCTGGTTAACTGTTATCTTCATCGACTCAGTTTGGTTAAAAAATATTCCCGTAATTATTGTCTGCCTAAAGTCCTTAGACGGGACAAAGGTAAGTATTGGCTTGGTTAACCGCTATCTGCACTGACTCAGACCAGTTACATTAGAAACATCGTACCTTTTGTCTTCCTACTGTCCTTAGACTTCCTAGAGGTGAGTGTTGGATGAGTAAACTGTCATCTTCATTGACTTAGTCAGATTGCATGGTTTCCCCAACTTGCTTTCTACCTACAGTCCTTAGACATCCTAGAGGTGACAGTTGGATGGGTAAACTGTCATCTTCATTGACTTGTAAACCTACAGTCCTTAGAAACCCTAAAGGTGAGTGTTGAGTTGGTAAATTGTCATTTCATCGACTCACTTAAGTCATACGGGACTCCCCCACTTGCTCTCTACCTACAGTCCTTATACATCTTAAAGGTGAGTATTGAGTTGGTAAATTGTCTTTTCATCGGCTCACTCAGGCCATACGGGATTTCCCCAC
Source organism: Umimayanthus nakama (assembly GCA_027574985.1). Taxonomy (NCBI): domain Eukaryota; kingdom Metazoa; phylum Cnidaria; class Anthozoa; order Zoantharia; family Parazoanthidae; genus Umimayanthus; species Umimayanthus nakama. The sequence continues at coordinate 9,090 of JAOBRG010126659.1, read as the reverse complement.
TTGCTCTCTACCTGTAGTCCTTAGACACCCTAAAGATGAGTGTTGGGTTGGTAAATTATCTTTTTATCGGCTCACTCAGGCCATACGGGATTTCCCCACTTGCTCTCTACCAACAGTCCTTAGAAATCCTTAAAGCGAGTGTTGGGTTGGTAAACTGTCTTCTTAGTCGACTCAGTCTGGTAGAAAGAGGTTTATCTCTATGTTGTCTACTTACATTCCTTAACCGGCACAAAGCGGAGGAGTGTTGAGGTCTACAATTGGTATAGGATGGAGGCGGTAGACCATCATCTTCATTGACACAGACCCGTTATATTAGAGTTATCGTACTTGTTGTCTATCTACAGCTATTAGAAGTTCTGAAGGTGAGTGTCATCTTCATTGACTCAGTCAGTTTGTAAGGATTCCCTCACTTCTTGTCTACGGTCCTTGGACGACCCAAAAAAAGTGTTTAGTTGGTAAGCTGTCAACTTTATATGTTACAATCTCGGAACAACAAAACTAATCTGTTTGGATATCTGCGGTTGTTTTATGTTTGTTTGTCATTTCAATTTCAGTGCCGATTGAAGAACTTGTCCAAGATTGTCAAAGCAGCTGACAAAGTTATAAGTCTGGTAAGGCACAATTATTAGTCCTTTAAAACATAGAAGAATCACTAGTTATCAATAACTTGCCCGAAAAGATTCAACTGTGTTGTAGTCTGTGAAACTACAGTAGCTCGCTCTTTCTCTTTCCATTAGGTCGATCAAACGGCTTTAATAGTTTGTTATAATCTGGAAGGTCCCGGGTTCAATTCTCGATCTGGTCGAGGGTTGAACTTTGGTTGACCTTCTTTCGCCACACCGTCCGTGGACAGGGACGTTAAGCCGTTGGTCTAGTCTCTCAACGTTCTATTGGGGATCTTAAAAGAGCCTACACACTTGTCGATAAGAGTAGGCTAATACCGGTGTCGTGGTCTGTCACCTCCTTCCCTACAAGCCTTGTAAGGGACCCACAGTCCTATTGCTTCTCCTCCAGTCGGCAAAACATCGCCGCAAATGTCAGAAATATATTAATCAATAAATTTACAAATATCGTAATGACTCGGTTAAACACCCTCCTTCAAATGCGTTTTTGTTGATAAGCACCCCTGTTCTTATTTAATCAATGTTGCAGCGCCGTCAGAGTACGGGTACGTATCAACCGACGTTCATCTTCTTTTAATTGCTCAAAAACGTACGGTTATATGCCAGTGGTGCCTGTCCTAAACTAAAAGCCTGGTTTTCACGAGCGACGTAAGTAACGGAAGCGCAAGCGTAAGCGTAAGACTCTTATGTCACCCTGAAAACGGGTTTACATAAGGATAAGCTCGACGGAAGCGGAGACGGAAGGAACGGAAGATTTCGTTTTTCTTCCGTCTCCGTTTCTGCTTCCGTCACCTACGTCGCCGTGAAAACAGAACACAACGCAGACTGAAGCATAAGGAAAGGAGTTTGATATTTGTGTTTGTTCTTCCGTCGTTGCTATTCTTGCGTCAAGCCCGTTTTCACGGTGACATAACTGACATAACAGCTTTTCCGCTTGTGCTTCCGTCCCTTACGTCGCTCATGAAAACCAGGCTTAAGTTTCTCAATAGCACGCCGCTTAGTTGACGTCACGAAGGTGCGCGTAAAGCATCACTGGGTTGAACAAACTGAGAACCAGTGGCACGTATTTAGACTTTTTCAAAACGTTGGTGACGAAACTATTTTTAATACCAGCAATTGGTTTATTTTTTTTATACTTTGAGTTTTTTTTAACTTTCTAAACCATCCTACTTTTTAGAATATAACGTGTAATCTGTACTTGATACTGAAAAACCCTTGTGGACAGTTATCAAGGAAGCATTGTGTTGTTTTGATATTTCCAGATCGATCAAGTGGCGTTATCAAGTTATTATGGTATGAAGACGGACCCTCGCCCTGATGCAGCGGTGATACGAAGGTAGATACCTCACCTGGCACATCATGAAACTACTATAGTTCAAGTTGCGTATACTGTATATTAAATAATGGAAGCGTCATTTGCCCTAATCCTATTGTAACTTTCGATGTACAGAAAGCCTTTTAGACATGTTAAATTTAGATTCTTCTAAACATCCCGCTTTTTAAGACGGAACTGCACAAAGAGAAAACCTTTCAGACATGATAAATTTAGATTCTTTATAAATGATTTCCAAACTTTATACATTTAAGTGAGGATTACGGCTTATTTTCTGCAGTTGAGTGTACAATATTTTTTCAAACTAGCAATTGTCATATGTTTGTTGACCT
>JAOBRG010126548.1:0-19220 GCA_027574985.1 Umimayanthus nakama | reverse complement strand
GGGGAGGGGGTTGGGTAACATGTACTCTCCCTAAAATGCCAAATGCTCTTTAGGGGTTGGTTTTAAGGCTGATATGAAAAAAAATTGGTATAAATTTTGCCTTATTAGTCAGAAAAAAGGTATTGATTTGGGGGAAAATTTACTGTGGAACACTAAACAGGATTCAAAATAATGTTCACAAAATGTACCTAGTTTTGTTGGATGTTTTGCATAGCCCAAACATATTGCCAGCAGTTCTCAAAAGAACATTTACTGTATGATACTGTTATGTGGATTTATTTCAGTCAACTAGAATGTGCAATTTATGGCACAAAAATACGTATTTTTTTTAAAAGCAACCTCTCTTTGTGCCAGTGGAGTAAACCAGACTCTGCCTCATTTTGCCGATTAAGAAAAAATAGTGCTAATCAGAAGGGAAAATCTTGGTTTTGCAAGTGCAATTGACTAATTGAAAATAACAACTTTGTCAATTTCTAATGTTAAACTGTCGTGCAAAAATAGAAATCGCCTGCAAGGTCCTAAAATTGCCAGCTATCCTTGCAGCCAGTGGCTATTTTAAAACCTACTATTAAAGCTATCTGTGTAACAGTATTCTTGGGGTTTTTCCCACATGCTTTACTTTACAAAAGACATGATTTAGGAAAAGCAAAATAGCAATCTGTTTGTATTAATTTTGTGTGTTTTGAAGTGGTTACATCAGACCAGGCATTGCATGTGTATTTCTATGTTTGGTCTGAAATACCAGTAGAGCATAGAAAATTAAATTTGGGGGTCTGAAATGGGGCTTGTGGGACACAGCCCCACCCAAAGTATTGGTGAGTACACCCTCCTGCCCCAAGCACCATTTGGGTGCCTAACGATTCAATGTTTTTAGCTTGTAAATGCAAAACATGTGTGGCTTTGGTGTTGCTAGGGACAAAAGTTGCCAATTACATGTAGGTCACATAAAAGAATAAAGGATTTGTAACTAATAGAGTATGGATCTGTTAACCTTGACAGCATGCGATGCAAACTAGACGGATCTAATTTCCAGCTAAGGCTTTTGGTTTGGTCACCATAATTATTTAAATGTCCACAAAATTTCCTTGCAAAATTATGTCCCTCCACAACAAATTATTCACTGTGTACTTGCATATGAATGAGTTAAAAGAGAAAATCAGTCTGCTGGGGCATGCCAAATTAGAAAGTAAATCTGTTCATTGGTCAGTACAGTTGGGATTTATGTCCAATTTAAGAATTATGAAGCTGAACAATGTTTTGAATGTAGACGATTACATTGTCTATTGTACTACCTAAACATCAATAAGTACCACTAGTTTCTAGATTTAAGACCAGATGCTCAGAATTAGCTCAACGTGGGTTGGTTTTGTACTGTACAGGTTGCCCTGATGGAAACAGTGTGCGCTGTGGTGTGTCTTGGCTTTCCCTTCACAGGATTGGACGGAGTGCGGGGGGTAAGGTTTCTGTGTTAACTGGCTTAGAAGCAAGGAATATATGGGGGTAAGGATTCTGTGTTAACTAGGTATATTGAACATAACCCAAACTTTTGAAGCAGGCAAGCAAAATTAAGGGACTTAATTCGCTTATTAATAAATATTTTTTTGTCTTTAATACCAAAAAGTTGGAAGTCAAGTAAAGTCTTCCTTTTCAAATTATCTTGAGGATTTTAGAATTAACTTTATATTAAATGGTTTGTTTTTAGGATGTAGAGGATCCCCTTCTGGAAGGGAAGAGTCCCACACTGTTTGTGATTGGATCGCACTCAAGTCTGAGCTCGCAAGAAGACTTAGAAGTAGGAATCAGAACTAGTAGGCCTCTTGTGACAATATGTTTTCTGTTGTTCTTCCTGTGCCACCAAAATTTATGGATAAATTTTAAATTAAACAAGGCGAATTAATGCCAGTTTTTCTTGATGGTGATATAACACATCTTTTAGAAATGTTGTAAATGGATCCCGAAACGGGTTTGTTTTGATTTGTGGCCTGTAGCAACTTGTTTTCCATAATATGAATTTTCTAATTTTTGTGTGGATTTTGTTCATTTTCCTCTCCCATTCACAGTATTTTGTTGATTTTGATTTCATTAGATGTTACTGTCTATACTTTTCAATTGTAAGGCATTTTAATTATACAGGCACCAATTCCATTTATCAGAGTACTCATCTGAGAAACCATTTATTTTAATTATTTCAACAACTGTAGGAGTTGCGTGAGAGACTAAAGGCAGATACAAGTCTTCTTGTTGTTGGTGGAGCAGATGATCAGGTTTGTAATGCTTGTGGTAGCAGTATGTCTCTGCAAAGTGTGTGGACAGTTTATCAGGCAATGCATTTAGTGTTAATCAAGCAGCTCATCAGCCACATTTGAATAAGCCAGTTTCACAATCATGCACAGCATGTAAAAGCCGTTTCCTTGGTGGGACACTTGTCCTGTAAACATGGTGGATTGACGAATGGCTGGAGATATGTTCTAAAATATAATAGAAACGAATCAAGAACAGAAGATTTTAAGCAGAATCTCCCCTCATTCATACAATCTGCCGTGTTAACAGGATGTGCAGCCTGCCAAAAAAACCAAATGTACATACTGTGCTTGATTGCGAAACTGGCTTATACCTGAAACATTTTAACATGTTACATTCACCTGCAAGTACTTGCTTACAACCTTCAAAAGCCATTTTGATAAGGGAGGGAGGTTGGGAGTTAGGAAAAGGCATCTGCTCCAAAAGACATTTTTTGCAGTGTTTTTGTATATATGATTGTTTGCAAGTTTGGACGTTGTTGGATGAGTTTAATTTTGTTTGGTCTTCTCTTCCACCATGGCTCAACAGTTGAATGTTGAATTCGTTTAAATGGGCTTTTTTATTTTACTGTGTTGTCAAAAAAGAATGACTGTCGATGTTAATAGCAGATCAGCATGAAGTCTTGTGTTAGTGCTAGGATGAAGAGGGAAACCATTGGACTATTTTTTTTAGGGGGGGGAGGGGCAGGGGGGTTTGGGTTTGAGGGTTTTTATAAAAAGAAGTTTTAGCAGTATGGTAAAGCTGTACCTGCTGTGTTTATCAGTAGGGAAAATATGATTCACCTGCGCACTTTGAAATACTTTGTCAACCTGTATGAGTATCCCACAATAAGGCATGCTCACTTGATAACAATGCTTTAATTTTAATAGCTGCGGTTGTCACGAGCCAAGAAGAAGCAAGAAGGCATGACTCAGAGCATGGTGGACAGACTTGTTATGGTACAATCTAATCGATAAGTGATTTTAGTTCTAATGATTATTGTGAAAGTGGTCTATACATTTTTTTCAGTCTTGTTGTCATGACGACTAGCCCAGCTACTTAAACGAAACCTTTGTAGTATTTTTTTCATTATTTTGTCTTTTGAAAAAAGAAACACGCTCTGATCATTCTTGCTTTCCATTATCAGGACTGACACTAAGTGTTAGTTAATATTTTTATCAAAGTTGACTAATGGCACATCGTTTCCATTTTGTTGTGTATATTAACCCTCAGGATGAAATTGGTGAGTTCCTGGGTAATGTACTGACATCAGTAAACAATGTCCAACCTCGGTTGGATGTATCAGATGTCGATGAAGTTGAAGTGAGAAAGAAGAAGCGAAAGCGGCCAGCAACACATGACCTGTCATCTGAGCTGCATATGTCCACTGGACAGCCCCTGCAGCCAGTATGCAAGATGGCCCGGGGAACAAGCAAGGTGGGGGCTCAGACGGTTGGCCCCAAATTGCTCCTCAAGATGCCTGTTGGACACACCCTTGGTTCAATCAGTGGTTCTGCTCACCTCAAAGATCAACCCAGTCCTGCTAAGAAACCAAGAATCAGTAAATCAAGGTCAAAGGTCACCAAACCGGCCGCTGGTGTTGTTCATGGTCCCAGCACGCTGCACAGCTCAGGTGGGACAATTATACCAGTGTCACAGATTACTGGACAGTCGCGTATTACCAACCTTCAGGGTTTGACATTGGGGGGTCTTGGCCGGCCAGTTCCGTTATCCAGTGTTTCTGGTAGTTTAGCTACAGCAAGCAGGGAGCAGGCCTTTGTTTCCTTGGCAACGTCAAAGGGTGTTGGTGGACTGGGAGCAGGTCAGTCATTTATTACCATTCAGCGGACTGGGTCGCCTTCAGTGATTCCTACAAATGCGGCTGCAGGTAGCCTGCAGTATGTTATCAAACCACAAAGTCAGTGCCACCCAAGAATGCCAGCCACTGTGATCAGTGCGACAGGTAGAACAGCAAGCCCCATTGTACCTGTGTCGGTAACTAGTGCCACAGCAGGGACGCTCGGTCACACCACTCTGTCCCAGTCAGCCACTTCACCTTTTACTTCAGTTCTTCCAGTGAAAGGCAAATTGGCCGCTCAGACTCAGTCGCATGTTATGATAAAAGGCTCCACTGCTCTCCCTACAACCCTGAGTTCTAGTGCTGCTCTCGCCAAATTGGCAGCGGATTCTACACCAAGTTCCTATAGCCGAGTGGTAAGTGATACTCTAAAGCTGTTTTCTCAAGGTACAGCAGTAACAGTTTTCACTACTAAAATTTTTATTAGACCGTTTTTGGTTATATCTTGTATGCTTGAGGTAATTACAGTAAACATTTGCATGAAAGAACCTATAGACTGAAGCTTAAGAAAGTCGGCTCCCATTATATAAGAACCTATTCGATCAGCCCAGTTAAGTTAATTATAAAAGCAGGCATTGTATCAGTTAAATTTTAAGAAGTAATTTAGCTTTAGACATTGTAAGGCAACATAAATTTGTACACAATCTGCGGTTCTAAGAAGAAAGAGTAGTATTCTGAAAAGTACAAAACTGCTTGAACCGCTATATAAATAAAACCCTAAATAAGAACGTTAACAGCCTGATTTTCAACCTTACACCCGATATACGAGAAGCTATTCAGGTTGACTTGTAAAAAAGTTGGTTCTTAAATGTGGGTTTACTCTATTTACCAAGTATAGAGTCCCTGTTCCTTCGATAAGATATCCCCACTACAAGAGAGCATCCTTGCTTTACTTTGAAAACGTGTTCGTTGTTTGTTTGCTTTTGTTTCATCTACAATACCAGGAAAGAAAAAAAGCAATTTTGACACTAAGTGGTTTTTAGTCAAACTGTTCCTTTTTCTAGTTACAAAGGACTTACAAAATGTAGCTGTTTGTTCATGGTCCCTTTCAACACAGTTTTGTTGGCTATGTTCAGAATCTTGCTGATCGGACAAATCAAAACTAAACCACAATGTCAGATAAACCTGCTTCAAAATCCAATAAGATGGCGCGCGCGTTCACCGAGTGTTCACATAACCAATTAACACTCCAAAAATGCGATTGGCTGCGTTCGGTTCGCCAGTTTTCGCTTCGAGGCCAAATGAGAACCGCTCTCTATCTACCTGCTGTTGTGCGTTCGGTTCGCCTGTTTTCGTTTCGAGGCCAAATGAAAACCACTCTCTATCCACTTTCTGTTGTGCTATTTTCTATAATTTGAAAAATGTTTGTTGTATTTTCAAAGTAATAAAAATAAGGTGATTGAAGGGTTTGCTGAGAATGTTTACTGTGTGTCGCACTAACTGATTTGCGCTTGCTTGTCTGAACAGAGCGGCCAGCCAGGTAGAGGGTTTGTTACACAGCTATCCTCCACTTCACAGTCCTCTCCTCCAGTCTTTGTACATGTGAAGGAAGGTGCTAGGAAGCTCGTCACACAGGCTAGTTCTGTTTCTCAACTCAAACACTCTACTTCTCAGTTAGTGAACACCCCTCAGCCTAAACCTCAAGGACATGTTCAGAAGTCCAAATTCTCCCTTGTCACACAGGTTCATGGCGCACCGTCAGTGTCGCAATCACAAGAAAGCACAAGAAAGTTCGTCGTGTCACAGTCGAGTGTTCCATCGAAGCCCCGATTTGTGAGTCAAGTGGTTTCCCGAGGTCAGTTCACTTCGCTACCAGCAAAAACCGCTGCTTCTCAGCATGTCACTGTACCATCTTCAAAACATCCGACGTTCGCCACATCTGCCCGACTGGTGTCTACTCAAGTTGCGACACAGGCAAGTCAGCCTACCACTGTGGCGAGAAAGGCCGTACCAACCAAAGGGGTTGCACTTTCGCCGCAGGTACCAATGTCATCAAGCAACAAAAAATTATCAAACTTGTTACGTGTAGCCCAGACTTCAGCTGTTACCGCTGGCCCTGGTGCTCAACAACAGACAGTCTCAACTGTGAGTCAGAGTACATCTTCTCTTGGAGGTCACAGTATTGGGAGGTTGAGTGTCCAGTCTGTGACACCCACCCGGACACCTATCACGCATGCTATTATGACTGCTCAGGGAGTCTTGAGCACGCCAAGCAGCATTCAGATTGTAACACAACACCCGGGAGGCGGCAAGACACAGGGGGGTCAGGTCATCACTATCCCACGAACCATGGCTACTAATGTTGCCTCGGGCACAACCACCTACACCATACCAGCCTCGCTTTTCAAGCAAGTTGTCTCATCCTCAATGACTCGCCCCATCTCTACACTGTCAGTCAAGCAAGGGGTCCCTGTGCCTGGGCAGAGGGCTCCTACTTCCGCCGTTCAGTCAAGACCCTCGTCGACACAGCAGGTACCCGCTGGGACAAGTGCTGTGCTAGAACGGGCATTAACTGGGATACCGAAAACAGCTACGGCGTTGGCCGATACTACCCGGAAGCAGGTTGTCCAGTCAGGAGTGCCGAGCACTTCCAACCCGAAAACTGTAATTATAACCCAGTCTAAACCCATCACTAGTACAACCAACCCTGTATCAGTGTTGCGCCAGTTAGAAAAGCCTGCAGTGGTGCTACAACCGAGTTATGTCACGACAAGCAAGACACAGGTGAAGGTCACGGAATCTACCAGCAAACCTGTCACACCGACTACTAGCACTGAGCCTTCGGGCTCATAAACTTTAACCTCTCCGCCCATAACATGTCATTGATGTATTGCCGATTTCTCCTGAACTGTTTGCTATATAACTGGGCCGTAGCTAGAGCTAGCGTCTAGCATTGAGGGCAAATGCCCCCACCCCCCACCCCCGTCCAAAAAAAATTGACTGGAAGTTTGTTAAAGAGTAATGTTTTTTCAGTACACTGCGAAAGTAAGCAAGGTCATTGCTAGCCTCAGACAAGGAGAGCAAACGCCCTCTCCCCGAACACGGTTCCGCGGAAGCTTAAGTTAAAAAGTCTTGTTTATGATTTTGTATTGAAAAACTCTTGAAAATTTATCCTTGAGGTTTTGAAAGTCATAAATGTTATTCAAAAAATTCTTGTTTTCTATGGTCAAAGTTTGAAAATTGATGCAAGCAGTAATTTTCGCAAATCTTTGCTATGCAGTCGACCCACGCCGCACATCGCGTGGATAAGGGGTTCGCTACTTCCTGTGTTTTATGCTAGAACTGTTGTTGCTTGGTAGAACAGAAGTTAGCAAATAATAAGTTGGCCCGTATTGTAACTTTTGAATAAAAGATGGAGGAAAAATTTATATGAGAAATCCATTCCAATCAATAAATAAGCGATCAAATCTGGTTTGAGTGCTTTTCGAGGTATAAAAGTTTTGTTTTCAAACATTCTACGTTTCAGTTTTACAAGAGATACAGAAATCGTAACGCTATTAACATTAAGCAATTGTGAATTTCCGGTTTGTTTAAAAATTTCAAAATACAGCATAAAATACGAAGATCAGTGTAATTTTTTGCTTCACTGATTCACTGGTTTGTTATATGCTAACGTATTTATTCACCTCCACTTCGGTGAATAATTGCTGGATATTCCTAGATATGGAACCAATCAGAGCGCGCGAAAAAACACTATTCACTGGTTTGGTATATGCCAATGATGAACAATAGGGAATCAGCATCACACTAGGCGACTGCAGCGAATTTTATCGCCTGCGTACCGTGGCATATTTAATTGCTCGTATCGGCAGACATCTACGAATTTCCCCAATCGCTGCGATCGGCGTAGAAATTGCCTATTGTGTCCCCGGCTTTAGATAGCGTTGTCCTGGTTCGCCAGTAAAGTAAAAAAAGTAAAGTGGTGCATTTATATTGCGCCGATGCCCAAAGGCGCTTTACAATGATCAGGTTACCCGCAACGAACCAGAAGCAAATTTACAAAGCGGTCCATGTATGTTGGTACTCATTATACCGACCCCGGAAGAATTGAAAGCACTGGGCCCTATTGTTCAAAGCGTGCTCATTACTAATGTTAGAGAAGTGTGAAACCCGGATTAGTACTAATCGGGCTTTGAACAACCTGGCTAGTGTTCTCTAACAACAGATTACCTCCAATACACACTCGCTAAATGGCTTGGTACCCTTACTTAAATATGTTACGTGGTTGCGGAAATCGCCTTAACATGGTATATTGATTGTTGACATAACTTGGTATGGGCTTTGAACTGTTGCCGGGTTTGTATTTGACTCAATTCTTAGCAGGAAGCCAGTGGAGGGAGATTTTATAACTTCATTGTAGGTGATGTTAATACTGCAAAGTAGTTCAGTCGTGTTCTTATTTTATGATTCTGACCATCAAGTGAAATCGCGTAGCGCCGTTTCAGTCTGAAAGTCCACTGATTCAGAACTCGGCTTGCTAAAACTCCCCAATACTGCAAAATAGTTCCCTTGCTTCTTATTTTATAAAGAAAGCACCGGGAAGTCGGCTGGACACGATACATGTACACCTATGTGCGTGCAAGTACTGTTTGAGCTAGTTGTGCTTACACATTGAACACAAGACCCATGCAAGTAACGCACGCAAAAGTAAACGGAACACAATTTAAACGTTAAACACACGCAAGCCATAAAAGAAATTTTTATTTTTCTTCCTTCAGTGTCTGCGTCCACCTTTTTTCTTTATTCTAGCGATTGTGTCACTAGTTTGAAGCAGTATACGTGCCATCCGGTTGTTTCATATTATGTTTTTCTAATTTCACCAAATATGTAGAAAAAGCCCAGTCGAACATTTTTTGGTGAGCGTAAAGCGTGTATATGGCCAAAGAATGCTTCTATCTATTTGTAAAAGGAAACTCGACCCCAAAAGTAAGTAATGTTTGAAGACGCTTGAGTGATTATTAGATTAGAAACTCGGCCACTTCAGAATTAGACTTGAAGTCTCTTTCGAATTGCTTATCCAATAAAAATTTGAACGAGCTATAAGGAAAGAAACAGTTTTGTGTACAACTAAAAGGATTACATATTTCAACGGAAGCTGTTGTGACATTTATAAAATACAGATAATGAAACCAAAAACTACTGGGGAGCAAATGCTTTTGTTGGCGATTTTTTAGGCACTTTACCAGACGAACATTTTTAAAATCTGTTGGTTTAACTTTGGTAGTCGTGCCTGAAATATTAAATGAGATTATTTATAAGAAGACGCCCTGATGCTAAGGGTTTTCCACTGGAACCGCACAGTTTAAATATATTTTATATCATTTTTACTGCTCATTTGCAGTTAGGTTATCTATTTTAACTGCGATGTCCTTGACAATATTGTGGCGACTGACGAGCTTACCGTATGAGGTAACGGCATCAACTCCAAACCTGTAATACTCCGGAAGTATTTGGTATTTGGTCGACATATTTCTTGCGCACATACTCCACTTTTTATTCCGTAATCTGGTTTTGCTCAAAGTCAACTGCAAAATGCTTTTTAAAAACACAAAGCAAGTCAAACGTAGTTTAGCAACCCGACTTAATAATACCTGTCTGATATCAACGCACTTCCCCTATTAAACTGTTAGTGGCACTCAACAAACCATAAAACATGCGTCCGAGGTAGCTATGGTCAGCGGGCGAACCTCTGACATGGAAGGTTGACATGACAACAGCAGCTAAATCTTTTACCCGGAGTGAAAGGCAATGTGTTTCCACAGCACAACTTGGTGTGTTCTTCAACTGACGCTTCTTTTCCTAGCCTGTTTCATTTTCCTTTTGGTCCTTCAGCTGTGCTATGTGTGTTGTCTAACGAGGTGTTTGGTGGGAGCACTCCCTGAGTCCCTCAATTAACACGCCTTTGAGAAAGTACGCATATTTTCAAAGTCAAACACGTAGGCTGACAATTTTCACACCATTAACCATAATCTAATTTGCAACACACACCTTTGTTTCCAATGTAAACACGGAAAAAGCGGTGCAGCAAATCAATCATAAGTGAGTATTATTTAACACCTTGGAATCACCATTTATCTCGCTTGTCTGACGTGTTTTTAAAATTTGGTATGAACGGATGTAAGAACAAAGATGTCTGTGTTTTGTAGCACACCCTTGTATTCCTATTAGTAACTACTACCATTAACACAGTCAAACTCGATAAAAAAAAAACACGTCAAACTGAGCCTAACAAATTTTAAAAGAATGAAAATGATTTTTCTTAGAATTTATCGTTTATACACATGATGTGTAGTGTGTAATTAAATCACTGAAAGCAACTCCGTTAGTCCATATACGCTGGAGTTAAACGCGTTTACCTAAAAAAAAGCTTTAAGTTCACAACCTCACACGGAACTTCACAAAGACAAACTGTCAGGAAAAGGAAGCTGAAGAAACCTGATAACTTAAAGGTTTGATTAGCCATTTTGGACCTTCATGCTTGAGTTTTCTTCAATTACTTGAAAAACAACAACTGCTCATGAATACACTCTTTTAAACATGTCCTTAAACTATCTTTATTACTGGTTTTAGACAATACATACTAATACATGTACCGTACGTAGTACATTTGTGTATGCGTTGTTTGTACTTGTACTTTCGGTACTGTAGCAAATTTTAAAATACAGCGAAAGTTACGGCAAAACTGTCACGCTAGTACACACGATAGCAAGCACGTGCTCGATCCCATTAGGGGACCATCAAATTTGTAATAGCACTGTATGAATTATTTGCAATGAGTATGAAAAACATGTACAGACTTAAGGCTGCGACACTAGCCGTTTTTTTTATCGCAAGTCCCCCTATTCTTTTGTGTAAATTGAAAAATTTGTAAGAGTATCGAGCGCAGAGGGTTCTCTGAATTGTCTTATTATTATTATTATTATTATTATTTTGTCGGTCGATGGAAAATCGTGAGTGTGGCAAATAACGACGAGTTCCGCCAAAATTTTTCGTCGCCTAAAAAAACTGTGCATGTTTGAATTGTGGATAAATTATGTGCTAGTTTGTGGTGGAGCACGACAATTCGTCGGAGGCAAAACACAGTTTTTCAGAAAACCAATATAGATGTAGCTGAAGCAGTATTCAGTGTTACATGATGACATTGCAAACGTAGTTCAATATGGTGGATTTGGATTATGAAGCTGGATAAGCAACATTTGTAGTCTCACTTGTGCGGTGGCCTTTAGTTTTATACATTTAACTATACAAACTGTGAAAATATCTCAAGACTAAAGCATATTTAGTCTTGCCTTTATATATTCATTAGGGGGTCAGTGGTCGACAAGGAGGGGAGAGTGATTGTGCATATCAGTCGTGTCGACATAAAAACCCATTTACGTCAGGGACCGTTGAGCTATAGCTCCATCAATAATTTTGCCGAGAATATGGAAAACTTGACAACGTCTGTTTGGGTTGATAGAAACAGACGAACCTCCGGCGATTAAGAACTAAAGAAACTTTTAAAAAAATTTCAACCCCCCCCCCTTAGAGGGCTGGCAATTTCGGCGCACGTTGGATGGCATCACAATCTGTTTCAGAAGAAAAATACCGGCTAGGGTTTCCTTGGATAAACGCCGCTGTGTGCAACGCGCAAGTTATAAAACTTTGCACCTGATATCTAATTGACCATGCAAGTGTGAAGTACAGTAGACAGGGAGTGGGTAGACGTGAGTACGCCAAAGCAATTAGCACCAACTTCAGTAAAAGAACTCTTTAATTAAATATCCGTTAATTTTCCTGTTGTTTAGGCATTAACTTGCGCCGGAATACTTACAGTCTTCTGGGTTTTAGTCCTTCCGTCTCAAAAGTTTTTAAAAATGTTAAAAGTCTTCGACCAACGCATCGGGGGACCTTCTCTTTGTACCGTAAAATACAGGAAGTAAGATACATTTGCTAAAAAGTTAAAAGCACTCAGCTTCGACTCTCAATACAGATTGAACACCCCTATAAATCTCGATTTCCCGTGTTCAACAGCACGCAACGGACAAAAAGATGGGACAAACTGTTTTGAAACATGCCTGGTGTTTTACTCGAATAGCTGTGGCAGGAAGTGTCATTGACTGATCCATGATCTAAATCATCAAATAACTAAATGAAAGGAAAACTAGTTTTGAAAAAAAATCCTTGTTTTTCTGCGTGGGCGAGTACGCTCAGTTAAAATATGGGTTTGATCTACAAAGGTCGATATAATATGGGTCAATATGTTTTCGCTTGCTCCGACAAAAGGCTAACGTTCTAAATGTCAGCTAAACGCCATCTCCCACAGGCCAAAAACTTATCATACCACCTTTGTTGATCAAACCCAAACTCAAATAAAGGACTGGTTTGAACGAGTAAAAATTCAAGAGGATTAACAGCCAGCCCGATAACTTTAATCATTCATGTTTAATCGATTTTGTTTCGAGGAAGCAAACTGTAAGGCAGAAGAACAAACCATCCACCCAGACCGACAACAACAAAAGCAACAACAATAGTTAAATATTATTATTATTATTATTATTATTAATAGTAGTAGTAGTAGTAGAAGAGTAGTAAGTATAAGAAGAAGAAGAGTAGTAACAGGAAGAAAAAGAACAAGAAAAATAAAAACAATAATAGTAATAGTAATAATAATGATGATGATAATGATAATAATAATACTACTACTAATAATAATAATAATTTAATAGTTTCGAGCACCTTCCTTTATCCAATTTATGAATTTTGACTATTATTTTTCAAGTTTCTGCTTTCTGGATTTCAGTTTCTTTCTTGTTTTTACTTCTAGATTTTCCGAATTTTGTTTCTCTGTCCCAGTCCCACTCCTTCCCCACCAATCCCTTAATTTCTGCTCTTTTGGTTACGATTTTTCACGTGTTCATCCCTAGAATCTACCTGTTTATTTTTCTTTCCTAAAGTTGCTAACATTATTTTTCTTTTGTGAGTAATTTTGTTCTTGCAAATTTCCCTCTTTAACAGTTAGCTTTTCAGGTTTACCTGTAGATTTTCGCTTTCTGGCCTTTTTTTTAAAGACAGGTACTTTCTAATTCAGTGTGTTATTACGACTCTATTTAGGCTTTCTCCTTTTTCAAATTTGTCTTTGTTGATTTAAATTAGCTTTTTGTTTTGAAGTCGTTGAGTGAGATTCCTTGAACCTGCACTCAACTGTGAGCTGCTTTGCCTCCTCCGGATCTGCCGCATAAAGGCAGCTATTCGGCCACTTCCGCTGAAATTTTTTTATCGTTATTGGTATTTTCACTAGTTTTGCCCTGCGGCGCAAGCTATCATTTATGTCCGTTTATCGCTCTTCGATCTCCCAACACGTGGACAAGCACAAAGCAACGATTGTGGTGTGAAAACGAAGCCACAAGGCGAGTGTGTCCGTGCCCAGCCATCTGTGAGAACACGGTTAGCAATCTGAAGCTTTTGTTTTTTTAAATTTATGCAACCGTTAAGTGTTTTCTTGGAAGATTGATAGAAAGAATAATCGAGCGTCTCTCAAACCCGTCACAAACCAATTTGCAAGTATTTTGATCGAAACGTGCTTGTAAGTAGCGCGTGGTTGTGTTTCTATTGTTGTGTTTCCGGTGCACTTTGATTTGATAGCTCTCAAAAATGCATTTTGTGGGTTACAAAAAATGTCAAACGAGCGTTTATCAACCAAGGCGCATTTGTCATCAGGCCACCTCAGAAAAGTCAGATCATATTCTCACAAACTGTCATTCGCACCGTCAAATCTGCATGATATCTTCGATCTCAATTTTTTTCTCATTTCGTTGTCTTGCACCAGTTGTTGCACGTTTTCTTAGATCATCGAGCACAAAACAATGTTTCTTTATCTCAGCGGTGGTCTCCCCTCTTGCAAAATCTAATTCATGTTTATGAAAAGCGAATGTGCTTTTGTTTACAATGGCTTTTCAGGTCCCGAAAGCTATTGTCAAGTTTTTGATTTGCAAATTAATTTACCAAACCTTCATGAAACTGAAGCTGGTTTACAATTGGCCCGTCATTTGTAAACAAGATTTCCATGACAATAGTCAGCAGAGAAATGTTTACTCAAGAGAAAAACAGAACAATACACAAGAAGTAGTGCTGGCGTCAGCGAGTCTATTCCGTGTTACTTGACTGACAGCATTGTAAGTATCTTTTGAAGTAATTAAAGTAAGCCATTGCAAACGCTGGGAGAGATGGTCAAGAAAAATTGTAGTTACTTCTCTTGTATTTTGTTATTGTAGATTTAAACAGTTTTTAACGTGTGGAGTACAGCAAAAGTTCAACATTTTTTAGAGTATTAAGCTTGAGATAACAAAATAATGATTGTGATAAAACATTAGGAAGTTAAAGTGCGCGCGGACCCTCCCCTCCCCGTTGATAATGTAATTCGCGCCATTACATCACGCGCAAGTGAGGCCGTCGTAATTGACATGTCATTGAGCACGCCCCCTTCAAACTGTGAAGACAGAAATATCCCGTGGATTCCCATGCGAGCTCTTGGGTTGCATTTACAACAACGTCAAGCTATCGATCGGCGGCATCAGCGAACCAGACGTGAAATTTTGAGCTGCAGATTTAAAACAGAGACATCGCTGTAAGTAAAGAGACCCAAAATTAAACCTCCGAAGCCGTGATGTCCTTGAGTGAAGTGATGCTCAAAACTTTGATTCCGAGTAACTTTCTCGACTCTGACGATGAGGAGATAAAGTCGTTAACTTGTCCTCCAGAAAGTGACGATTTTCACAAGACCGAGTTCAACATGTTCAATGATTACTTCGGCCTCAGTAATCTTGTGCAAAAAGTGAGGCTGGCGAACAATGACTTTGACTATCTTGCGAATGATTTTGGAGTGAGCAAAATGCCGCGCCGTGATCGCTTTGACAGCATCGATTCAGAGAACTCGTCTTCTGGAAGTTGCGATTCGTTCCCTGACCACGGTTTAACGTATGGAGAAGGATCCTTCCAACCGTTTAGCACATCAAACATTCTCCATACAGCAAAGCGAAAGGAAGTTGCACTTCCTCCGAGCCGGCGTGGAAAACCGACTGCAAGAGCTCCGCCGAGTATTGCACCACCGAGCACAAACCGCCAAGTTTGTGTGTTCTGCAGAAATAACGGTGAAAGTGAAGAGGTCTACGCGTCCCATGTGCTGAAAAGTGCCGATGGAAAGACAACTTGCCCGATATTGAGAGCGTATACCTGTCCGATTTGCAAAGCCAGCGGGGATGAATCGCACACGATCAAGTATTGTCCTCAAAACCAGCAAACTCAAGGCCAAGGAGCCAACCAACTTGGAAAGCCCGGGACGAAGCCGCGTGGCCTTCCTCCGAAAAGAACCCGCTAAAGAGACTTGGATTGCTACCGCTGTGCATGTGGACAAATTTATGAATTAAGAACATCAAATATAGGTTTGTTGTAAAGATTTTTGTAGGCGAAAATATTTAGGGTTGTTATATTCTTGCGTAGAATTTATTTGATGGTTGCCACATTGTTGTTGTGTTTCGTTTGTTTACGACCTTTTCGCCAAATCACTATTATTCAAACGTTCAAAAGATCGCGATTTAAATTATTAGCAAAGAAAAGGTTTATACTTATTGCCATGAAGTGGTGGTAGCTAAATTTTTAATATGTTTTGAACCGTTGCACACCGTTTATAAACTGAATTAAATTAAGTTTTTTTCGCTTTCGTTTTCGTGAATTCAAATACTTTGGTTGTCGCGGTGACACGAAGAATCTCATAATGTCCTTGCCTCTCTTCGTACGTACTTTGAATTTGTTCTGCAAGCGAAGCAAATTTATAAGAAGTGAGTGCTGCGAATGCTTAAAATTGTCTTCTCTTTTGAAGGCTTCTTTTTAAATTGTTCAGCATATTAAGATAATATTTTCCAATCGAATGTTTGAACTGGTTTGTAGTTTATACTTATAGAGCTTTAACTTATCGAATATGTATCGATGTAAAATATTTTGAATTATAGCAGGAATATTAAATTTTCATTCTTGAAGTGTAAAGTATTTTAATATCAAAGTGTTGATCGAAATTTTCGCAAAATTGTAATAAGGATGATTTAATAATTCGAC
This sequence comes from Umimayanthus nakama, assembly GCA_027574985.1. Taxonomy (NCBI): domain Eukaryota; kingdom Metazoa; phylum Cnidaria; class Anthozoa; order Zoantharia; family Parazoanthidae; genus Umimayanthus; species Umimayanthus nakama. The sequence goes on along the minus strand of JAOBRG010126548.1, from coordinate 2,992 downwards.
TTAAGACGTGTTCTTAACCTCGGGAGGTTTTTTGAGAAATGAACAAATTAGATTTCTGCTACTTTGAAAGTAGTTTATTGCAGTTGTATAAAATGTAGACTTGTTATAAATTATAAAACCAAGAAGTTTTGTTTAGATAACTTCGCAGTTATGTTTCTAGAAAATGAAATCCGCGTTGAATATTGTAATATCATATTTGAGGGAAAAAATTTAATGTTGAACGACCGAGATCTATCCTCGGTGTATTGCACATTGCCTTTTAGGTGTTTGAAAATGCTTGTATTTATATAATTTGACTATCAGAGAAAGAATTTTGTACGGTTTTATTAATGGAAAGAATAATTAAAAACCGAGTTTGATATTTCTGCAGTGTGGTGACTGGTGTGCACTTTTTTTGACACTTGAAATTTTTCCGCTGGTGTACATATAATTCAATTTGCTAGACAGATTGAAGTCGAAGTAAATGTAATCTAATTAGGATTTTACAATCATTTTCTTCAGATGGTCAGCTTTAGTTTTTGACAGTATTGTTAAGAAAAATAAAGAAATTTTGCTGGCCAAGGCATTTTGAATTTGCGGCATGGATCCTCGAGGTCAGAAGTGACTTTGGGGGTCAGTAAACACTAAAACGGTAAGCAGATACAAAGCAACGACAGGAAAGCGATTCATTCGGTAATATTTCTCGCCTGAAAAAGCTGTGAAAAATTGCCTTTTAACCTAGTTTAAATGAATTACAAAAATTTTGATTCAAATATAGTCGAGAACTAGAAAAGAGAAAAGGAACCGAAGACAATGGGAAATGTGAGTATTGTTTGCGGTCATCCAATTTAGAATCTCTGGGGACAACAGCTGTCGACAAAAGCTCGGTTTTCTTTGCGGAATTCCTGTTTTTTTCCTGTCTGATGTTCAATTGCCCACGTTTTTGGAAACACCATTTGTTTCTGTGATTGAAGAAAACCGTCCGATGGCGTTGTGGGAAATGCGACTAAAACAATCTGCACGACATGGCAGTGCGCTGGTACTGACTTTCTTTATATACTGTCTGTGAGGATTAAGGCAAATATGTGCGTTGAAGACTCGAAAAAGCGCTTGTCAAGTAAGTCAAAACAACGGAGTTTATCTTTAATCATTTCAGGTAAATAGAAGTCTGCATTACCACCAATTAAGAACACTGCAAAAAATTGACTGAGCTTGTCATGTTTACCAACCGAGATATTGTTATGCAAAAACTGGCTAATTGCAGGTATTCGTTTAAAAAGTGGGCCGTTTTAGCTGAATGTTTTTGAATTTGAATTAGCTAAGAATAGAAATTTTAATAACAAGGTGTTCGTTTCTTTGTGTTGTTGACAGTTTTATGTATTACACCAGCAGTTTATAATATTTTAGAGCCGAAAAGATTGAAAGGACAATGCAGCAAATATAATCGCGTTCTTGAACGAATTTCGACACAACTGCGCGGTGCACGAAAGCACAGCCATTGTACATTCACAAATTTCCTTTGCTCGCAGATTTTGAGATAGCGCTCTATAACAACACCTGACTGCGGAAATAAGAGAAACATCGAAAAAAATCCTTTCACTTCACACGTGTTCGTGTTCTGTGAAGCATGAGGGACCGCCGCCAGCGAAGTTCTTTGTGCCAATATCCCGCTCATTTATAGCTATCACACGTGCTCTTCGTAAACTTTCTCCAAAATAGATGCAGCAGCAAATTGTATGAGAGCAAGCCGTTCAAAGTTTCTGTGTTTTACCGCTCTCTCGCTTCTTCGATCAGAAAATGAAAACCCGCCTTTTTTGACAGCTTCGCGCCAGTCTTGACAGTTGTCACGTTCGGCAAACAGAAAATGACACTTTGAATGAATAAACGAAATCAGAAACTGTGTTGTTGGCGGGAAACAGCATGCAGGCCACCAACCAAACGATAATTTGATTACCGGTTTAAACCTCGATAGCGGAATGAAGATTACGGCCGTACAGAAAGTTTAGAAAAGAAATAATGTGTCGAAAACTTTAGATTCGCTTTGCCTTTAATACGTCACTGAAACAGATTGATTGCCAAGTTAAAACTGTCGATTTCATTTGGTAAACAATAATTTCCTGTGCATGACACGTTTTTTTCAAGAAAGAATGCGTGGTAAATATGAACTTTTGACCTTGTAATCGCGTAATAGCTATGGTTTACTATTATTTCAAACTCAACCAAATTTAAGACGCGCGATTTGACCTCGGGAGTTGTCGAGAGAACTTGTGTGTTGTGTATAATAGTATCGTGAGATTTTTTAAGTAACTTGGCTGAAGGCCAAAGACAATCAAGTATCAAGTCTGGGTATATCAGACTCGATAACTGATTTTATCACCTAATACTCATAAAGCCTGCTGTGCAAGTAAATTTACACCAAGTAGATAAATTGTAGATGGGATTAGTATTTGATACAACTCTATTTATGTTTTAGTGTTGGGGCAACCTCACCAGTGTCAAGAAGGGCCCTGATAATCTTGTCTAGTAGGAGCATAAAAAAATTACACAATATTAAATCAATTTACAGTATAGAAATGTCTAGATTTTTAATGATTTAACGACACATGAAATGTAATATGAAGGATACTGCACAATGTTTGTCATGGGCCCTGGAAATTGTGGAAAACCCTGGAAAATTTTTGAAACCCCTGAAAAAGCCCTTAAATTTTTTATTAAGCCTTGGAAAATGTCACAGAACTTAATTGAAAAAAAAAAATTGCGAAACGATGCATTTTGTTGTCAGGGACTGGTCACATATTAGAGGGGGGGAGGGCTGGTGCATTTTTATTCTGGCCTACATTTTTTGGAGAGACCCTCCCCATTCTAGGTGCAGAAAAAATGTTGACCCTCCAAAATAGTTAGCCTAATTTATCATGATCCCCCCCTCCCCTCCAACCCATTGAAAACCCTTGTTTATATTCAACAGTCATCAAATAAAGGATGTGTTCAATATTATATTTACAGAAGAATGACT
>JAOBRG010126437.1:0-19229 GCA_027574985.1 Umimayanthus nakama | reverse complement strand
CGCAAAAAATCCAAACAAAATGATTTCTCGCTGTTATCAACCTGACTAGTATTTTCGCAAGTATTATCCTACAGATTCTTAAATTTCTGAGAATGCAAACTGGTCACGCGATAGCATCGAAAATTCTTACCCCGGTGTAACCCGGTCACCCCGGGGTCTTCAAGGTGGCATGTAAAGGCGGGCTAGTTTTTGACCACTGCTAGGCGGGTTACCTCACCTACCTGGGGTCCCCCACCTCCATGTAAACAGGCCCTTATCAACTCATTTTTTATATATAGTCTTTGTTTATATTTAGGGTTGAGCTGAATGTTATTAAGAATGTTGACGATTTCAGCTTCAAATAATCATAAAACGTTCTTCAACGCTACTGTTAGTGTTTGGTGTACACTTATTGTAAACACGTTTTGTTGATTAGCCGCTCCTCTGCCCGGCCGAGAAGTCATCATAATAAGAGTAAAAACAAAGTTGCACACACAACACTATAGGCAATCCTGCACTATAACAAACATTAATCATGAAGGAAATTATTTCCATGAACTGTCACCCTCAATAAACAAAATGTCCTACTTTATTTGTGCAGTATCCTAAACAAAGATTCTTCACCTTACCTTAACCCTGAATTATTAACATGTGCTTAAGCTTTGAGCATTTTTCAACTTTACCTTCGTATTAAAAAATATATAAAAGAGTGTTTAAATATAAAAAGGGTAACTTTAGTGGTTCAAAATGGATTGGCATTCAAAGTTTTGGTTGATAAACAACTGTTCCAACCACAGATGCGGCAAAAAATGATAAACAATCTAACAGGTGCACAACGGCTCTAAAAAGCAACTGTTTTGTTTTTGAAAGAACTCTGTTTTCACACAAGGAATAATTGACAAATTTGAGATGATAAGTTTGGTCGTTTTAGTAGTGCTTTTAAAGTCGTTTAGTCAATGTCAAACTATTTTAAACCATTTCCATATTTATGTCTGACCGCAACCACAAAATAAGTAAGATTCTAAGATGGCAAGATTTAGAGTTCTCAAAATTTAGCCTTGCCGAGCAGTTAAATGCGGTTAAAATTTGAGTTGAGTCCTCTGCCCTCCAGCCACGTTGGTATTTAAAGCCTTCTAGCTCCTTCTTGCGAGAATCTCTGCCAGTTAGTGTTACTATTGTTTAACATATATGATATTGCAATCACGAAAAGTACTGAAGATCCAGTAATGACTTTTATTTTGTTATCTATGAATTAAATTCTTGCAACCTTTAACCCTTTCTCGTTTTTGGCTTGATTCTGACTAGTTGCAAAGAAGAAAATGACAGAAACTGCTCCACCAAGCCTAACCCTACACGCAGGATTGGGTTCGTGGCTGTGTGTACAGGTATGGCGTGTCGTGGTCCACTGACATACAAATGGTCACTGTATGTACGAAGTGGTTCTGCCGATTACAAAAGAAAACGCTTCTTGGGAAACGCAAACGCGAACGGTGACACGATCACTCTTCTTCCTGGCATACTTGAAGAGGTAAGTTTAATTTTATTTTATAATTGCTTGCCTATGCATGGCCACTCATTGACCGTTCTTTCAACCGCAACAACATTTTCAAAGTTTTGTAAATTGGGCTATCCCAGTAGTCATACTTTTGTCATTGTAATCCTTGTAGTTCATTAGCTGCATATCAAGTGTAACAACCTTTGAGTTTAAAATCATTTTCATACAGTTGTGTGCTTCTTTTTTATTTGTATGAGTTTTACTTTCTATATTTCCATCAACTATTGTACGCACATGATTGATTAAACTCAACCACATTCTTCCTAACTAGGGCAACAAATACAAAATTGCTCTGGAAGTGCAGTCAACTCACCTCGGTATCACGAAACAGTTCTTTGAAGAGTTTGAAACAAACATGCGTCCTTATGGGGGCCGGTGTAAGGCAGATAGATCTTCAGGTAAGCCACAAACGTCTACAGCGACGTTTTGCAATACTATCATTATTATTATTGTTATTGTTATTATCATTATTTTTGTTATTAATATTATTATTATTATTTTTATTGTTATTATTATTATTATTATTATTACTATTGTTATTGTTATTTAAAAAGGCCAAAGTTTTTAATTAACTTCACTTACAGTGATGGAAAATTCGTCCATTTCGGTACTGAAGAAGACGCGTGCTTATTTACTTGTTTATTTACGTGTTTGTTTGTTTGCTTGATTGTTTGCTTAGTTATTTGTCCACGTACTTCCTTAGTTACTTAGATACTCACTTGCCTCCTCACTTGTTTACCTGTTTACTTAAAGACCTACCTACCTACCTACTTACTTACTTACTAACTTACTTTACTTACTTTTTTATTTACCTACTTATTTACTTACCTACGTACTTACATAATTGATTTCTCGCTTACTTACTAACCTACTCATTCACTTGTTTACTTGCTTACTTGTTTATAGCTACTTACTTAATTATTTGTCAATTAACCTTCAGTGTCACGCATTCACTGCCAACTTATTTATTGTTATACAGGTGAAGCGCTTAGAACAGATTTCAAATTCAACTGCACGGGTTGGCAGGACGACCCGGAGGACCTTCCACTGACCTATGAGTTTGGCTACCAGTCCCCCTCGGGAATCGCTAACGTTCTGCAAATCAGTGAAAAGTCTTCAGCCGTCAGCAAGTTGGCCCTTGGTGATCCCGCGAGAAACTTCACCCTCAAAATGATAATTCGTGTCAAAGACAAATACGGCTTCTTTAACGAATCAAAATTCGAAGTTCAGGTGAGAAAGTACTTTTTAGTGTTTTCTCTCTAAAACATACATTGTTAGAAATTCGTGTAATGTTGCTGTTTCTAATCTATTCTTTGAAAACTTATGAATATATTGGTCTGCAAAAACAATGGTGATATCTTGTGATTAAAACAGCTACAGTACCATTACCAGTTTTACTTGTATCTAAATAGCACTAATTTTGTTTGAGCACTACTAATATATATCACTATTACTACTAATACTGCTACTACTACTACTACTACTATTATTACTAGTACTAGTACTACTACTACTACTACTTCTACTTCTACTACTGCTGCTGCTACTACTATTACTACTACTACTTCTACTACTGCTGCTACTACTACTTCTTCTACTACTGCTTGCTGCTACTACCACTACTACTACTTCTTCTACTACTGCTGCTGCTGCTACTACTACTACTACTACTACTACAGTTATTGTTTTTATTTGTATTATACTTCTTCCACTGCTACTACTGCAACAGTATTTCATAGTACTACTTCTACTACTGAAGTTTGTTCTATTTGCGAAAAGCCGATGGATTAGATTTGTTAGTTCAACGCGATTTGGAACAATGAATTAAATCGTGATTAGAAGGCTAGTATCAATTGTGCAGAATACAACAAGTCATTTATCAAGAATCTGTTCTTTAACAGCAACTAGTCACCGATGGAATTTTTAAAGTGTGTCACTTCTTTAATCGATTTCAGCTCAATCTTTAGTTAAATCGAACTTCTGTACTGTAAAGTTTTCTATTTCAATATTGGTACTCTCAGCAACTAGTTACATGTAGGTCTAGTGAGAATCTATCTTATCTGAGAATTATTTGCTCTAATTATGTGTTTGGATATCGAAGTTCAACTGTATTCTAAATCAGTGTTATAATCTTTGCTAGATTCATTTTGTTTTCAATCGGTAGTTATCTAGGTATCACAATTAACTCTCCATCTATGTCATCTTATGTTCGTTGTTGTTAACTTCGTTTTTTAACTATTTATATTAAATAATTTTTTACTTTGATGCATTCATTTGAAACTCAAATAAACCAAGTTACATTGGTAACGTGCGCCTCTAAATGAAGATATATCTTACCTTAGTTCTGTATTTTCAAAGCTGCATTCTTTCTTTCTCTCTTTCTGCCTCTCTCACCTAACCTTACTTCTTCAGAGTGCCTTGTCATTCTCTACCTTTGGACCATCACAGACGGTAGGTTCTAACGCTCTGTTTCCTTAATCTTAACAATCTGTTACTTCCAATCTTATTCTACATCTTTTTATAGTAGTGAAATATTCTCACTGTTTAACAGCAATAGCACTTTTACCTTCACTTTTAAAACTTTGATTCCAATACTCGGTTGTGGGGAAGTGCTGGCGCAAACTAACTTAAATTTTGTAAAGTGCAAAAGCATTTAAAAAAGGACAACTAAAGTCGACGAGGTAGCTGATAAAAATTGTTTAAAACAAGTCTGAATTGGGACAAAGTTGGCTGGTGTAAGTTTTCTGTAGTGAGGCAACAGTGTTTGATAAGAATAATTTGATCTTTTCTTTGGGATACGGCTGGAGTTGCTTACTGAGTGAATGGAGTGGTGGTATGGAGGGACGCGTGCTTTGAGAAAGAAGAACTGAGATGAGTAGATGGTTAACGTTTATCAAGTAGCGTACGATTTTACAAGTTTAATCGAGTTTTATTTCAATAAAAGTTCCTTGGTGATCATTTCAAAACATTGTACTGTTATCAGTATCGGTGAAATAGTTTTGAATGTATTAATCTTTGCCATAAGCGACATTGTATCAACAAAATGAAGTATCCTGGACCAACTTTTACCCGATAAACTGCTCTTCCACAGCAGGACAACTGAACATTGCATTGTCGCCAGTGTGTTAATTCCCCTTGTGGGAGGGGAAGGATAGTTGTACTCCTTCACATGAGCTATATAGACATGTGCAGCTTTTGTAGCTGCCATGACCTGGTTTGGGGACATATTGCATGGCATATCATTATTGGAGGGCTGACCTCAGCAAAATTTGGTGAACGTCTTAGATCAGATCTGAAATCTGGTAACAAAATTAGCATAACTTGTTTTAGATTTGAAGAAACGCACTACAGCCCACCTCTCCACCCACAAAAATTATTGACGAGTACCACCCGGGATCGTTTCACAATGTCAATTTCTATATTGGTTGATACTGCTCAGGTGCGACAAAGATCGATAGAGAATGCAACACGAACGCTGATGAAGTTGGCCGTTGGCGACGATAGCAATGTGGGAACACTCCTCAGCCAGGGGAACGTCAAGGGAGCCACGCAGCTAGCTAGCGCCGTGTTATCTGTCCTCTCTGCAGACTCCAATGATGACTTTAAGCGACAGAAGAAGATCCAGGTAATCTTGAAGCATAAGAGTTTCTTGATCTTGTACACTTTCAGTTACTGGCGTTAAACTCTTATAAATAATAAGAATATAATAGTTCGGGACTTAAAAGTTCTAACGTGTTTTACAATGTTTTTTTCAAAGATCAAAGACTCTGTCATCGAACACATGTCCAAAGTGAATGTAACGGACAATATCGAGAGTCTGATTCAGGTGGCGTCTGTTGTAGCTGGAGTGACAGAGAACGAAAACGAACTCTCGCCACACTCACAGGTAACCGTGATGTACGTTGCTTTACCGCAAGGATAAAGATTGCCCAAATGCCAAATTAAATGTTACATTTGTCACATTTTAAGATACAGATTTTTGACAATAAGTATCATACTGCATGTTGTTCGGAGAAAACAATAAAGCGATATTTGAAAACGTTTTCTAGCCACTGATTACCGTCGTTGTAGCTCTATTTTTACATTGTTCTGCTAATTTTGTTTATCATTGTTGCTTTTACTTACTCTTTTTGTCAAGGACGAATTAACGCTCTGTTTTTTCTCTCTACCAAGTTATGTCCTTCTAAATGTATTTTAAGTTTTTTGTAGGGTTAAATTTGTAGCAAGATCATTAAGTAACAATAATCGTACAAATAAAAAATTCTGATCGATTCTTTCATTGAAACAACTATCGCTTAGTAAAAACAACAAATTTATCATCGTTGCTGTCAATCTCATTGTTGTTATCGTCGAACTTTTTGTTGATGCCATTGCCTTATCTTTGTTTTCATCTTCATTATCACTGTTGTTTAGATTGTTTTTTAATCCATTTTATTGTTAATGTCATGACGATGCAATTGTTCATGAAGTTGATATCGTTGTTGTTGTTGTTGTTACTGTTGCCGTTCTTCGCTTGTTCATTTAGAACGTTTGCTGCTCGTGTAAATCCTGCCAAACCGTAAATTCCTCTTATTACCCGAATGGGAAGTCCGTACGGCAATTTTTGGATCGAGTTTCTTTCAATTTGTTAGAATAAGGAAGGAAAAAACACGAGGATCCATAACTTGCCGTACGGACCGATCAAACGAGGATAACAAGATGTTTTTTATGTGGCTTTATTGATCATTCCGGGAAAGGAACGTCTTGACAAGTGCTAAAAAGATGTAGAGGTCCGTACGGCTACCTCATGACCTGAATTTGACCAATAATAGCACGCGAAATCGTAGAAATTGAGGTTATTTGATTACTTGTACAAGAAAGTAAAAACGTAGCCCAATGGGTTTTGTTTTCTTTTAATTGATGAGGAACAGCAGACTTGGGAACTGAGGGAAATAGCTTACTTTCGTCTAACTGAATATAATGAAGTCATCTTAACTTATAAAAATACGTTTAATTTGGTGGGAAAAGCGTTCCGCCCTTTGTGTGGTTATTTTTAAAATAATGGTTTAAAAAACTTTATCATGCAAGTAACGGAAAAGCAGTCCAAGGGGAGTCTCAGTTTGTTACAACCACACCAACCAAATTGCTTTCTTCGTTATTTCAGTTCGTTATTCGCAGATATCAAATAAACTATCAATTTTTAGTTAACTCTTAACTCAAAAATCTTACCTTCAAAGCTAAAATGTTACGCATTTCTTACAATTTCGATATCGACTTTTTCAGGAGAAATCGGTCAGTGTTCTTGAGACGATGACAAGTGCGTTTAAACTAATATCTAAGGGGAAGAAGAGTGATCAATCAAACAGGATGAAGGCCGGGAACAATCTGCTTCATGGAATAGGCAATGTTTTGTTCAGCTCGTCAACCAGGGCGAAAATTACTGAAGAGGAGATATCAAAACCTCCTGATATAACGGTGGTCAGGAGTAAAGAAAAGGTATTAACTAACATTTGCTTCAGAAACTTCATCATCGTTAGTGACACGTGAAATTTAAGGTTACGTCTTCCCAGCCGAATGAAACTGTTCCAGGCTATCTTTTCTGTAATAATAGCATTTAAATATCTTAAAAACTTCGTCCTAAAACATTTGTCATGTTCCCCATTTAACTGATTTATTTAACTGGGTTAAATAAGCTTTGAAAAATAGTGGTTTTTTACATGTAAGGAAAAATGGCATGTTTATAGCTATTTTAGGATTTCATAATGTTTAATTGCTCAATAGCTTCTTGTGAAAAAGAGTCAATAAAATAGACATTAACAAATAAAATCGCAAAAAGAAAGATGTAAGTTTAAAACATCTGTTACTATAGAAACACAAGTTATTTAAAAGTTTGTTTATTTCTACCACGGAGACTACACCCGAACTGTTGTTCTACGTGTGTGTAGAATGCAGAATGCTTCATGGTTTTTATTCCATTGTGAAGTAAGTAGAGCAATTGTTACTTGTTGTCTTTTAAGAAAAAGTGAGCAGAGCATCCTGGTAGTTCAATAGATGACGCCATCGCTAATTTCCCTTTCGTAATTAGTGAATGTCATTTATATCAGTCTATGCCTTTTCCAACAATGCAACAGTTCTTGACATTTGTAGTGTATACACAGTATAAATAGTGTAAAGAGAACGGAATCGTGCTGTTGGCGTAGTGGTTGTATGTAGGGCCAGAATGCAAGCGGTCACGCGTTCGAAACACGTTAGCTTGTTTTCTTATTTAGCTTCTGTATTCTATTTTCCATTTACTTTCTTCTTTTAGAGTTAGTATTGGTTTGGATTTATAAGGTTAGTAGGGTCAGGGTTAATGCTAGTAGTGTATTTTTGCGATTAAGACTTTGTCTTCTCTGTGAAACGACGATCGACGGTTGTTGGAAAATGCATCGACTGCCTTTAACGAAAGGGTAAATTGCGAAGGCCAGCATCATATCTTTTTCTCAACCTTTTCTAAATCTCAGAGAGACAAAAAAAACCCCTGTACTTTGTTGTTAGTCATTATTTCTATATACAAAACAACAAGCAGTAACACCGATAAAGTTTTCACAATCATTTAATTCTTGGTTTGCACGTGACGTCACAGCCGCCATGTTGGTGTACAATAACAATAGAGCTGTAATTACATTCTTTTGTTGTGTCCACCAACATGGCTGCCGTACCCTTTGGCATTTGAATCCCTGGAGATTGAGTGCAAACCAAAAATACTGATCAGTGTCTGTCTTCCATCGTCGGTTGCTGTTCAATTCACCACCTACAGCATTATTATCACTAATAGTATCTACTGTGTTTATACCAAGAGAGTCGTAAGTTTGACAAACCGATAATGATGGTTGGCTTTCAGAACAAAGAAATGGCTAGGAAAGCCTTCCAACTTATAAGTGAGGTCAGTGAAAGTCTACTAGCATCCAAGAAAATCGACGATGAGCCCATAAAAATGCAAACAAAAACTCTCAGTTTGGTCCTGGAGCGCAAGCACCCGACGGATGTAGGTAACAAGACGGTAGCAGTTGGAGAGAGCATTGTTGGTTTGCCTCCGGCCAGCATGTTGTTGGGAAATCTGCGGACAAACTGCACGTTTGTTGACACTCAGGTTAGGTTCAGTTTTTCAACAGGGTTGCGTCAATCCATTTACATGTATATCTATCTTGCTCTTTGTCCATCTGCCGCTTTTGATAGTCGTTTTAGTAGCAGTAGCAGTAATAATAATAATAATGATAATACAAAAAAGCAATAATAATAATAATAATAATTTGACAGACGGTATGGGCTTACGTTCGCGCCCTATGTATGTTTCTTTTAGGGACATGCATCCAAACGTTTTATACTGCAATATTAATAATAATAATAGTAATACTAATAATAACATTAATATTAATAATAACAATAATAATAACGACGAGCAGGAATTTTGAATAAATAACCTTCAATTTGACATTTGAGAAGTCGTTTTGATCATCGATAAAAGTTAAAAAGGATTTTATTTTTTAGAATTCCACCGTTTAGCTTGGGATTCTACTGTTTAGCTGTCTGTCTTTATTTGGTGTCTGTCTGTCTATATCTGTCTGACTGTCTATATCTGCTGTCTGTCTCTCTATGTTTAATTCATCTTTTAAAATACGTATCTTTACCTACCTGTAGATAGTATGAAATATTGATTTACCTATTTATTTATTTAAACCTGGAACTACGTAATTGACTGTCAATACTACCCTCTGCTAGCCCTTGTTTTATTAATTCAAGTTTTTTCGTCTAACCTAATCCTTTTCAGTTTTACTACTGCGTTCGTTGAATTTACTTTCTGTTTGCCTTTGGCTTGATTGCTTTTCTTGTTATCTAATGCGCTAAATGAAGCTACTCCTGTTCATTTTACCAGATGGTCTCAATTAAAGCCAATCCGTTTACATGGGATGTTAATGCGCAGGTCATAAAATCTCCAGTCATCAGCATCGATCTTAAAGACAACAGCGGAAAAGTTATTAATGTTTCTGGCCTTTCGAAGGAAATCGAACTGAAAATCTCAACTCCCTCCCCATTAGAAGCTGAGGAACTACACTACTTTACTAACGGCAGTGGAATGACTTACCATCAACTTAATATATCGTCTAAAGCGATGACCGTTCGAGTTCGGATAGTACCCGAACACAAGAAGGAGTTGTTGATCTATCTTCGGTACAAAGAAAGACCGACTTCACATAATTTTTCGTTCAAAGCGAAAGTGCCAGATTTGTCATCTTGTGATCCAGATAGAGCGGACTGGAGCTACACAAGCTGCACTTCAGATCCGTTTCTTGTTATTTTTACAAGCAATGTGACCGGGCATACGGGACTCCATTACTTGGGAATACGACACGCGACATCAGATGATGAGTTAGTTCTCACTCGACGCAGGCGCAGTCCGTGTTCTGGAAATGGACGGAGTAAAAGGTCGATAATTTGTAACGAGTTCAAGGACCCACCTACCACACCAGCTCCCACGCCGTTGGTTGTAAAACCCGAGTATGACCCTACAACTGATATCAACTACACAATTGCCATCTCCATGGCAACGTGTAAATATTGGGATGAGCATAACAACATTTGGACTTCAAAAGGATGTCGGGTAAGAAACTATTGCATAGAATAGGAACTAATGAATACGCTAGATAGAAAATGTATCCAGTTTTAATGTGTTGTCAGTAACGACCTTCAACAGCTCCAACTTCGAGAGTTTGCGTTCAGATAGGCCGTGGTCTCACTTGGTCCAATAAAAGTGCACTTTCATTATTGCCACAGCTACTTTCAGAGTTAACTCCAATTTTAGACAAAGCTCTGTCACCCGTCGCACGTTCAAAACCTCAAACGGACCAACGCCTAATTCAAGTAAAGTCGAGACCATACTTGGACCACGCTTCCCAAAAAAACGTGACGGATCTGTTTTAATTGCCCTCGCCTAAAATTTTGCACTTTTATACAAATCTTAGAATGCGGCTTCTTCGCTTTTTTCACTTTTTTTAAGAAAGAGATTCGCCGAAGAATATGATGAAAAACCAAAACGTTTGCTTCTCGAGTTCGTCCATGATTATTTGTTGTTGCACGCTCTTAATCAGAAGACAATATGATTATGACACTCTAATGACAGCTCGTCGTTCGTTAACGCGCGCTCTGTCAAGCACGATGAAAAAAATTGTGCTTGGTATGAGTTTGGGGTTTAAGTGTGACCACAGCCATAGTCTATTTGATTTGAAGTGAATTTTGAATTCGAAGATCAATGAAGTGGAGAATCGGAGGGTGAATGTCAATCTCAACGTATGAAACCCTTGGGTCGCCCTTTTTATAACGGAAGCCGGTGATTAAGAACAATGAGATTCCTTTACTCTATGAAAACTGAATCTTATTTTTTGAAGTTCTAATTGCGTCCATCTGTTCAACAATTATTTCACGCACACACGTTGCATATGAAGCGATAAATAGCTGTAGAGGTATACAATGCCGAGTTGGCTATAATTGTCTCATTTCCAGCAGCTGTGAATGGAATAGTCGTTCTACAGTATTTTAAAAATACCAGATCAATACATACTTTCTCTTCTTAGTTTTGTGTAAAAAGAACAGAGTTTAGTTTAAACCAAGCGAAAATGAGTGATACAAAGGATAATTTGAAAGTTTATATTTTGTTTGAGAAGCACACTTAAACAGTTTTGACAACTTTATTTGGGAATTGTTGCTCCCAAGGGGTAAGACACGAATGGGACTCTAAGTCCTATGCTAGGTGTCTATCGCTTCAGTTTACAGCCCACAACACCGGCATTAGCCTACTCCTGTCGACAATTGCGTGGGTTCTTCTAAGTCTCCCTATAGAACGTCCAGAGACTAGACCAATGGCTTTTAAAACGGTGGTTTCGACATAAAGCATGATTGATGATTTTGAGTTGATATACCTCATACACCAACTAAAAAGCTAGAATATCCATTGACAAGGGGTTTGTATCTAAAATAAATAAATAAAACGTTAACTGGGAGCAATTCAACTCTGATCTTATCATTCTCTAGTGCGAATATAGTCAGGGTCTTTCTGCTTTACAGCAAACTGTTTTCATAGGTTTCAAACCTTAACACTGAAAAAACAAATGCATTCAGTGAAAGTGTGAAGAAAACATCAAACAGATTTTCTAAGTTTCTGCAAATAATACCTTACACCTTTTTTCTATAATTTGAAACAAAATCTCGTCCTCAGATTGGTCCGAACTCCACGACTGGCACCCTTCAATGTCTCTGTACCCATCTTTCTTCATTTGGAGGAGATTTCTTTGTAGCGCCGAACCCAATCGACTTTGATAAAGTGTTCCTGGAGTTCATGCGCCTTGGAGAGACTGGTAACTTTGTTGTCCTGACCACAGTTTGTGTGATACTCGGGGTGTACGTCTTAGCTGCTGTTTTTGCAAGGAGAGCAGATAAAAATGACAAAGAGAAGGTACTGTTTTAAACTATCCTTTCACTTTATACTAAAATAGATACCTTAAATCGGACTGCTTCTTTCTCCTTTTTATTCACAACAAAGGAAGAAAAAAGTATAGGCCTATAAATCATTTATTTTGCGGGCAACAGTGGTTTACGGGGGAAAAAAACCACTTATAGAGTCTATATGACAGTACACCTGGGTCCCGCGTAGGATACTTTCCATTCTTCACTAGTTAAAATATCGCCGATTTCTGAACATTTTCAAAGATTTCCGAAGATTTTCCGAAAATTTTAAAAATTATGAAAACATCTGAAAATTACTTTGGAACCGTTTCCGAGGTTTTCCGAAAAGTTCCGAAAATCTCCGAACACTTCCGAAGACTTCGAAGATTTTCCGAAAATTTTAGAAAATCATAGAAGCTTGTTCGGCGCCCGTATAATAAACTATTCTTTCACTCTAATGTACGAGTCAATTCCAGCCGAGAACATCCCCTCGGGCAACAAATTGGTCAAATAAATACCCGGCTCTGCGTGCACTTTTTGTTGGCAAATGCCCCGCTCCCGTGCCCCTTTTGATGGTTAAATACCCGGCCAACCAGTCCACTCGATCAAAAGTGTTTGATTGTTTGAAGCCCTTGACGACAGAAACGACGACAAGATTTTTCTTTTGTTTGCAAATGCCAGGGGGGCCGGGACACTGCTAACCGCCAAATGTCCCGGCCCCTCGGATTCATCGTGCATCAAATGCCCAGGGTTTGCCCGGGGGGATGCTCGCGCCTAAAGTTGACTCACACATAAGACAAGTCTACAAAAAACGTTAAAAAGAAGGCCATTTTTGATGTTTTACTTTAAGCAAATGTTTTGACACTTTTTTTCAGGTAACAGAGAGTATACCGCTGGGCAATTGTCATGACAATATGCATTTGTTCGAAATCGCTGTGTACACGGGTATCTGGCGAAGGTGTGGAACAACGGCAAATGTTGCGATCAACATTTATGGCGACCAGAGAGACAGTGACGTCATACCGCTTACCTGTAGTGCCATGTGTGCAAAGAAACTGTTTCAGCGAGGCAGCGTGCATACGTTTGTGCTACCACTCGCCAAGGTCCTTGGAGATATTACACATATTAAAATCTGGCATGACAATAGTGGAAAAAACCCTTCTTGGTTTCTACGCCAGGTGGTCATCCGGGACATCAAAAATGACCAAAAGTGGTTTTTCGTGAGTAATCGCTGGCTGGCTGTGGAAAAAGATGACGGAAAAATTGAGAGATTTCTGTGTGTTTCTTCTGACAAAGAAATCAATAGCTTTAAAAATAAGTTTTACACTCGCACGGCAAATGGACTAGGTGATGGCCATATATGGTTATCAGTCATGACCAGGCCCCCAAGCAGCCATTTTACGCGGCTTCAGAGACTCTCGTGTTGTGTTTCTGTGTTCATGTCAGCAATGATTGCCAACGCAATGTTCTATAGATTTGGTGCGGAGGCAGACAGCACATTCAGCTTAGGCCCGTTAGTGGTGAGCTGGGATCAGATTATTATTGGAATACAGAGCAGTTTCATTGTAGTACCAGTCAATGTCTTAATTGTTTCCATTTTCCGAAACGTAAAGCCGAAACACAGCTCCGAAGAACAAGTTTACAATGTGAACGAAGACAAGCCTGCTAAGAAGAAAAAGAAGAGCTTCGTCTTTCCCCAGTGGTGTGTTTACATTGCATGGGCTTTGTGTCTTGCTACTTCTCTTGCATCCGCCACTTTCACCGTGTTCTACAGTCTTCAGTGGGGAAAAGAGACTTCCAACCAATGGCTGACCTCTGTTTTGGTGTCTTTTTCCCAAGACATTATTGTTATCCAGCCCATTAAAGTGTTGCTTGTTGCATGCTTGCTGTCATTGATCCTTAAGAAGGCGCCTGAAGATGAACACGTGACTAAAGCAGAACCTAATGGGGTAACCTATTCTAAGGTGCAGGGCGAACACAAGGAACCGGTCCGACCAAAGAAGGAGGAACTAACAAAATTCCGAGAGTATCGAGTGAGAGTACTTGCAATGGCCCGGACTTTGCTGGAGGCGGTTTTCTATTTGACGTTTGCCTGGATGTTGCTGGTTCTTGTGTACGGAAATCGCGACACCAACCGCTACATTATGACAAAGAATGTGAGGGAAATCTTACCACGCTTTGAAAAGGTAGATATCTAATTAATAAGGAATGGCGTTTGTATAAATTCTTGTTTAGATTGGAGGACGTAACTGTGCTCAAAAACAGCTTTACCTAATGATTACAAACAACAAGAATTCACAAATTAAACCAAGGGAAAAGAAAAGATGAGTGGGTAATACGGTAACCGTTCAGAAGACGTTAAAGATAGAAACCTTTCTTTCAATAACAATAACAATAATAATAGCAATAACAATAATAATAACAATAATGATAATAATAATAATGATAATAATAATAATAATAATAACAAAAATAATAATAATAGTAATAATAATAACAATAATGACTTTATAAGTAGTGCATCCACAGGGTGGCACCAACTAACTAAAAGCAACAAGAGCTTCAAAATTCAAAGGTGTAAGTTTAAGGATATCACAAACGTTAAGGTTTTGTTTCCAACTTCTATAAACGTTTTATCTATGCTGGTGCTAGTTCACTAGGAATACTGTAACAGACAAAGACTAAGAAGTACAAGCAGAAAATATGACCAACCCTGTTTTTTTTCTAATCTAGCCGTTTCCCCGTCAAAACAAATTACGTAAGTATAGCCCAGATCATTAAAGTCTTTTCCATGAGCAGAAATGTCTTCTGGAACATTAGTATTCGATAAAACTAAAATTGTTATTTTTTCCAGTGAAGAACTAACGCTATTCCAGGAATACTTTTTGAACCCAGGATTGTAATTATATGATCTTGTTCCATTACAACAATAACAACAACAACAACAACAGTTTATTGGGTACTCAAACAGTACATTCTTGAAAAAAACCCTGTCAGATGCAAACAAATTTATAGGCTACTAGGCATTTAGAAATAGCGATGTGTAATCTAGCTAAAGTGTAGTTTCATAAAAATGCCCATTGCACATTTTGCACACGGAGCATACTACTAACCACACATTACTGTGGTTTCTTCTATTCAGATTAGAAACATTACATCGTTTTGGGAATGGGCAGAATCAAAGATGGTACCGGGCTTGTACAAAACCGTCTGGTACAACGGCAAACAATTCGAGTACAAGGAAGGTTTTGTTTCTAACAGACTTGGCTACATAGTGGGAATGCCACGGCTGCGCCAACTGAGAGTTAAGGAAGGTAAGGTATCAAAGAAAGTAATTTAATTGTTTGAAGTTGGCCATAGAACAGATATGAACAAAATGGGTTGAGACATACTGTTCATCAATGTTTTACTAGAACTGAAGTAGAGATTGTGAGTGTAGTTTCTTGTAGATGACGAAAGTTGTGTCTGTTTTTGTTCATGGTTTAGGGTGAAAGATAGTTTCTTCTGTAGAGTGATGAGGTCTTAAGTTGTTCTCAGTCAGTTTAGACTCACGCTGACTTGAGAATTTTCTAGGCCTGAAATTATAACCGGGTAAACAGGAACAGAACCGTTCTGGTTCAGAGAGAGGCTTTTATGTTCTCTTTTACATGATGTTGCATTCACCCGACAAAATGCAATCAAAAAGTCGCAATAGTTCTAAGCGCACTGACAACGCTTTTTGTCTCAGTTTGTCACTCAGGAAATATACAATCAAAAGAGTATACAGTTACACCCGATAACTCAACATGCCAAGGGAAATTGAAGTTACTTTGAGTTACCAGCGTTTTGAGTTTAAGGGGTCACGAAGAAAAGATCAGAAAACACTAGATTAAAGAGATCTTATGCTTGCACATGTTTGCTTTATTGCAATTTTTCTAGCATTACAAGATCATAAAGACAGCAAAACCAAAGAAACAAAACAAAAGCTTTTTTAAACGAGTAAATGGTCTTCAACAAGTCTAGTAACTAGTCGTTAAAAATGAATACGTACTTACAAGAAATAGTCTGTCATAAGTCCTTGGCATTTAGCAGCCATTCTGTTGTTGTCAATAAGCTTCAACTGCTTCTACATGCCTGTCTTGAAGTCAATAAACTGCCGACTGTTGAAAATAGACTTCGAGTTATTAAGGGTAAAATTAGAAAAAAAAGTACCTGAAGGAAGCAAAAAATCACTTCGAGTTAGCGGGATTTTGGGTTATCGAGGGCTCGAGTTATCGAGCTTGAATTTACAGCAATCTATGCAGCGAATCCAAGTGAAATCAATTTTGGTTCGAGTTAGCGGAAAATTCTAATACCAAGGGTTCGAGCTATCAGGGTGTAACTGTATCACCAAAACAGACTACTAACAAGTTCGTTTGTGTTGACGTTGATAAAAAACACAAGAAGTGAAATGTTACAGGATTATTATTAACCATTCTCTGTCTATATCTTTACATGTTATCGGTATATTTCTAGGCCCTTGCCCAATCGGGAACCGCTACCCTGATTTAAGCAGCGAAGAAAGCGTTTGTCAACCGGAGTACTCGCTCTCAAGGGAAGACACAACAATATTCAACAGACCCAAATGGATTCCTCTTGAAGTCAACCACTCTATGTTTCTATCCGAGTTTGAGCTGTACGAAATCTGTCCAAGACCGTGGCGATATCGTGACTATACTGACCTAGACACTCTACCCTACCAGGGCATACAGGCCTTATATGGTGGTGGGGGTTATGTGGCTGACCTTGGCTACACAGCAGGTGCAGCGATAAGAATTATTAGGAACCTGAGGGAAAACAACTGGATCGACACACGAACTAGGGCAGTCTTTGTCGAAATATTAATTCATGAGCCTGCGACCAAACTGTTCAGCGCTGTCACGTATCTGGCAGAATTTCTTGCAACTGGCAACGCAATAACTTATCAAAAAGTTAACACAATGGCATTATATGGGGCAAATGCTTCTGGGTTTCAGTCTTTTTATGCACTCTGTGAGCTGCTGGTCATCTTGATTGTGATATTTTTAACCGTATCTGAATGTGTGAAGCTGTATCGTTGGCGGTGTGAGTACTTCAAGTCGCCATGGTCGTACGTAGAGCTCGCACAAATCAGCAGTGCCCTGTCAACCATTGTTCTCTCCATTTTTAGACGCTACCACACAAGTAGACTTGTGAGCAAAGTCCACGATAACCCATTCAAAACAACAAGTTTCCATTATGCGGTAATCTGGTCTGAGGTTGAAACAATATTGATTGCTGTGCTGGTGTTTATTATCACGATAAAGCTACTAAAGATTTTAAAGTTCAATGAACAGATCTCTACTCTTGCATCCAGCATGAAGCATTCTTTCAAGAATCTCACTTCCTATGCAATCGTGTTTTTGGTGGCCTTCTTCGCTTTCGCACAAGTAGCATATCTCGTGTTCGGCGCTACCGTTCAGTCCTATTCGAGCATTATGGGGACAATGCGAGCTCAGTTCGCAATGTTTATTGGCGGTCCGCTGAACTTTATTGAGCTCAAGGCTTCAAACCGCATTCTGGGTCCACTATTCTTCTTTACCTTTATAACAACAATGGCCATGATCCTTATAAATATGTTCTTGGCCATTCTGAACGAAGGATACCGAGATGTCAAGTTATTCCCAGAAAAGTTCTCCGATGATCGCAAAATGGTTATGTTCTTCAAGGATTACGCAAAACGACGTCTGACTGATTACTTCCGCGGTCTTCGGTCAACTAAAATGTTTCCAAAATCCAGCAAGTATGAGGTGCAGTACCACAAAATTGACTCCAATGAACCGAGAAACGACCTCTACAGGTCTTTTGATTGCTGGAGCAGCAAAGAACTCGACAAAGTCCCCGCGAGCGAGGACGCAGTTGAAGCAACGATTTTCAGTGAACTAAAGAAAACCCTTAGAGATATCCGCTCTGAATTAAGGGAATTTAAAGTTTTCAACCGCTCAAAGAAATACAAGATGCAAAAGAAATATGAGAAAAGTGTTCAGTTAAACAAAGAGGAAGGAAAAACTACCAAAGATTTCTGTGTTGGCGTGCTTTACAAAACCAAACCTCGATTGAGTTTCTTACGATTGGACCAGTTGCATAAAGGGAACTGTGATTGTAATGAAAAGAAAAATCTGTTACCCGTTGAAAATTACTCAAGCTCAGATGAGGAAAAAATTGACGAGTCAACACCGTTCCATCGTCTCAGGGAATCGACTATTTAACACTCGTTTAATGCCATAAAATACAACGTGTATCGTACGTGTGAGGAGTGAAACTGTAGGACACAGTAACATCCCGTCAGATCCAGGATTTAGCAAGGAGGCTCACAATAACATGAAAGAGTTCGATTCTTACAACTTTCAATAGCTATCTTACAGCTCTCGTTGTAGTCTACTTGTTTTACGCATTTTGTTTGTGTTAAGGGTGCTCCACTGAACCACCATTTGTTGCGTCACAGTTCCTAAAGAAACCACATATGTTAAGCAAATTAATGATTGTACGCTCGTTCAATATTTCAGCAGGAACAGCGAAAGCAAATACAGCGTACAATTTGTTTTAAAGACCAAACCGAGTTTAAAGTAACTAATATTTCATACGCGAATGATTTACTGATCAACACTGCCGAAGCAGGCAGAGCAGTTAGGCGGTCTGTTGAAACTGCGATTATTAAAAATCTTAAAAATACGTATACCTATACAACACTAAAAAAAGATTTTATTGAAGGTCAAAAGTTGGGACGTATAAAAAATGTTCCCACAAAATATCAAAGAACGGGATTTAATTCTTTAACAAGTTTCCATATTACTTTATACCGCTATTTTTCTGTAAATAGTATAAGCCCATAAAAGTGTGTAAATTTTTAAAAATTATAAACAATCGCCTTCGCGGTGTTCGTATGCAGGTGATATTAAACAGCCGGGGTTAATACTATATATTATATACCGTATTTTGTAACAAACGGGTTAAACAGCTATAGACTGGTTCTGAGTAAAAGCTAACCGGTATTAGTATTAACCAAACAGGTGGATAGCACTTTTCGCGCGCTCTGATTGGTTCATCAGACACGTGTATCCTAGATATTCACCTCCAGACGAAATTTTCAAAATGGCGGCTCGTTTTGCCACTGTCACGGAAGGGGAAATTCGTCAAATGAACGTAAAAGCTACTCCTGCAAATACAAAATCCACCTGTTTGGTTAATACTAAAACAACTA
>JAOBRG010126326.1:4560-19231 GCA_027574985.1 Umimayanthus nakama | reverse complement strand
TAGATGGATTTAATCCTATGTAAGATACACTGTTCTGGACTAAAAGATTTAAATTCATTGGCATCAGTAGCTAATGGCTTATGCTATTAGACGGATTTTTCCATCGTGACAAAGATCGACTTGTTGCATAGAGAAAACAGATTTCACCAACTTACTCAACACCTTGACTCCGGTTGCCGTCACTATCATTCCAGCTTTATTTTCGGCGACACACTGATAGACGCCTTCGTCAGATAGTTGAACTTTCGGAAACTTAAATACAGCGCTGGTTGCTATAGCTCGTGCGCTGGATAGAAAAATAATGACTATATCAGTAGCGTTAAAAATATGAAAAAGACCCTGGCTGTTCTGGGGACCGCTCAAAATTTATACCCCAGGTTGGCACCGAAGAGAAATATAAGAGGGCAAACTTTTTTGTTGCCCAACCACAAGCTGTGCTATTTTTTTACCCAACCCCATCAAATAATGATACAAAACTTATAAAGTTATACTTCAAATGTATTACTCAATTTGTCACTGAACGTGATATTACTTCAGGTACATCTGACTTGGAATCAATTGAGAGTGACAGCAGTGACAATTGATTTGACATTTTTTATTCTTGAATAGTTCAGATATAGAATACAGACTGAGTGTGACTCATGTTTTACTGTGTACTAAAACCAGATACATTGGGCATAGTATAAAGCCAGAGGTATCTACCCCCGCACCCTTCCTTCTTTCCTGTATCTCAATTTTCACAAGTTTGTGAGGTTGTAATTTTTTTACTATTTTTTCTGGTGGAAATTTTATGGTATAAAATGAATTACCCAACTTTTTGGTTATTAAAAAAATTAATTACCCAACCCATTTCTCTTCGGTGCCAACCCGCGGCATAAATTCTGAGCGGTACCCTATCACAACACCTTCCCTACCGCCTGTCAAAAATTGCCAAAAGAGAAATGTCGCTATAATTTATACAAGGCAAAGATCAAACATCTAAATCACTTTGCGACCCTCAACTTAGTGGAGATAAATCATGAAACTTTGCGGCTTGTTATCTGCCCCTAGCATGCAATATGATCAACTGAACTCCTTATAACCCCAAGGGGGAATCGATAATGCTGCCAACTCTGAGAAAGAGCTTTCTTTAAATTTTGAATTTATTCAACGCATCCGTTTTTGCCAAAAAAGTGATTTCGATCAACTTCCAGCAGGCTAATTCTCTCTGACCTAGTTGCCAACGCTCCACTTGTTTAATTTATTCTTGAGGTTAATTCTCTGTGAACCCCGCTAAAGGGCAACGACTCTATGATATACAGTAAAGCATGCGTGTAAGAACCTAGATTTTTCAACTTCAGGCTAAATAGGTTCGCATATTTTGGGTATTTACTAATAATAGCGGCTATATTAGGTTCTTAGATGGTTCTTAATTTGTTAAGATACTTTTTATTGTTGCCCAACCAAAATGGGCGTGGCAGCACTATGACTACTAGTGCTATATCACTATATGCAATTTCTACATATACAAATGTATCTTATAAACTTCAACTGAATCCAAACACAACAACAACTCATTATAACATCACAATTTTATGTAAATAACTGCCAGCTTCGTGAGTAATTTCAAATTTGATTCCAATTTTACACTGTAAAATGATTTTTTTTATGAGACAACATTTAATTTTCCGTAGTAGAACCTGTTTTAATTTGCCAGCCTGAATAGGTTATTATATTTTTTGTTACTAAAACTCAAAATGAGAGGCTCTAGATTATCTAGGTTATTACACGCGGGTTTTTACTGTACCATGCTGGCTTTTGAGTGAAAAGGTTGACCTGTTGTCCACTTTGGTGCGAAACATCTTAGCAGCAACAGCCTCTCGAAACCGTGAGCAAACATTTATGCCCGACCTCAATTACACCTGATAAATCTAAGATCGCAGGGGTAGTTCTTTGTGGAAGATCTTGTAGAGAAAGCAGACATGGTCAGGATCGAAGACAATCAATTTGGAACTTCCACTACTCAAGCGTTATTAGGCATGATCGAAGTGCGGTTAAAACCATACAGATCCGACGAGAGCGGGCGACCGAGACTTGAAGGAAGCACTAGACCGGATACAGCGATTGGATGAAGGGCTTTTGAGGTAGTCTCGGAATGTCTCTACTACTCTCGCGGCCTTGTTAAACTTCATAAAAGCGTTTGACCTCATAGATATTGTATCTTTCCCAAAAGCTGGAGAGCTTTAGAAGATCTTCCGCACGGATTTGTGAGTTGGATCATATGTTTTTGCAAGTCAAAAAAAAGAGTCATTCTTAGGTTTTAGACTTTGTAGATGATCTGGTAAACATATTACGAGCAAACCGATTTCAGTCAATAAATCAAAATGTAACAAGAGATTTCAAAAATGTCTAGTTGTGCCCCAGAATTGTTTCAATTTTGAAAAGATAAAACTAAACGTTACTCCAATGGTCCAAACCACTGCGCTACCTAGACGCCCACGCGGATTCATCTCGCGTAACGCATGCAATAGAAAATATGCGACACAAAACGAGTCTTAACCCCTACCCCACAGGTATTGAAAGTTTTGCTTTAGAGCTCACATATCAAATTGCACAAAAGGGAACGCCTAACGGCCGAATTGTTCAGCAAGGCGGTCGAAGAGGACCATACAAGCTGTTACAACCTAAAATCAAACTCAGGAAAGAAAAACGTTTGGAAAAATCCCAGATTTTGTATGCATTGGGGAGCACGTGGGTTTTGATTAACAAGGGTGGATACGGAATGTTTCTTGCCCTTATGGTTTGGTGTACAGCTGATGTTTCGAGTGTTTGCCCTTCGTCAGAGCAGACAGAGTGAGCGTGGAGAAAATGCCTCTTTTAAAGAAAGCGGGGATTCTTTACCCCAAACTGAAAAAAAAAACACAAGTGTTATATATGTCGCCTATCTTAAAAAATAGAAGTTTATGGAGACAAATATTTTGTTGAGAATTTTCATAAATTAGAAAATGAGTGTAGGACAACAATTTTAGTAGATAACTTACCCACTCGGCAGTTTGCGTCCATTTTTCCACCATGAATAAGTGGGGGGAGGATTACCGGTTGCCAGGCACGTGATTGAAGCCTCACTGTATATTTCGATAGTCAGCTGTTTTGGTGGTCCTGCGCCTACCAGCTTGGGGCGAACTGTTTGACAGAAAACAATGTTCACCATTTCAATCTGCTTAAGATGTTTCTAAGCTGTTTGATTTAAAACCACGAACCTCAAAATACCTATCAGCGTGGTTTGAAGTTGTTTTTAACTACAGCAACATTTTATTTGCAATTCCCTCTATAGAATTCTTGTATCACATATTGAGTGTAGCTTGAGTTCAAAGGATTAGACTTGTATTTTTAAAACTCACTAATCAGAGAAGAGTACCACTTATGGCACCCGAAGATTTTAGTTACAAAGTGTATGGTTTCCTACGGAAAGCTTGTGATTAGCTATATAACCTG
The DNA here is from genome assembly GCA_027574985.1 of Umimayanthus nakama. NCBI lineage: Eukaryota > Metazoa > Cnidaria > Anthozoa > Zoantharia > Parazoanthidae > Umimayanthus > Umimayanthus nakama. The sequence goes on along the minus strand of JAOBRG010126326.1, from coordinate 15,757 downwards.
GATGGAAGAATCTCCATAGCAATAACTTTGAAGCAGTTAATGACGCATTGAAGCACATTTACATGCATGCATATATGCAACCATTTGAGTTAAACAGTGAAAATTTTTTCAACTATGAGCTGATATTTCTGTACAAAATACGACTATGCTGCAAAGTTCTTTAGCAGAATAGCTGAGTGACACAAACGAGTCACAGCCCAAATCATAGCTAAGCCAAATTGTACGTAATAGCTAGTCTATTTTCTGTATCAATTGTAGTATTTATAGTAGGTTCTCGTCTTGTTTGCATGGAGTCATATGCACATGCAACTATTGATCTACACGGATCTACACTTAAAGGAATAAGAAAGATTAGTCTTGACTCTTTGTCTAATCAGTAAAAATAAATGTATCTGTTCCTGATTTCAATACAGTGTTTAATACATACTTCATTATATAACCTGCACAAGATAAGGCATGCGATTCATTTTCAATATCAGAACGTGATGCAGAATTAAATTTCTCAAATACTTAGGAGTTTCTGATTTCCCAATCTAAAATAATTAATGGTTTCTCTATCTTTTTTAGCATCTTAGCATCTTAAAATTCTGTTATCTTGCCGATGGATCTAAACACTGTAGTTGTTTCTAAGCACCATACTATATACTATTTCTTTATCTTTTTTTCCATACACCTAAAAATGAACCTATTTATAATAATCTGTATGTAACTTTATATCAACTGTGAAGTGTGAATCGGTATTGTATTGTATATTATCAAATGCATAAGTTCACTTGGTTTGCAATTAAATCATTTATGTATAACATATGTTATTGAAAATGAACCTGAGTACAATACCTGACACGGCTAAGTTGGTACTGGACGACTTCGATCCTTGTGTATTTGTCACTCTGCAAGTATACTTTCCCTCATGCTTCACTCTGTCAGCAGACTTGATCACCAGGTATCGGTTGAAATCATTGTTTGAAAGTATTTGGTAGCCATTCTCTCCATCTTTGATCTCCGTATTGTCATTGAAAAACCATTTCACCTTTGGGACTGGTCTACGAAAGAAACGAAACTTCGAAATGAATCACGGTGTTTAGGTAGAGTGCAACACAGTCCTCAGCCACCGTTTTGTTTAACTTCCTTTTCGTGCCAATGAAGTTTAATGGTAGTTCTCATTTTAAACTTGCAACTTGCTTAGTAGGTTACTGTAATCTATTTGTTGGTGTCAACCATTATTCCACATTAAGATATGTGAGCTTGAAAATGATGATAAACCTCGTGACTGCTATTTTGGAGTAAAGGTTGGCCCCACCAAAGAGTTTCTCGAGAACTATTTTCAAATATACAGAGTTCAAACTACGGGTTTTTTGTTTGACTGAAAAAAGAACAATTGTTGTCAAAAAATAGAAAATCGGAGACCAATTAGTGCGTGAACAATTAGGCTAAACGACAGGGAATAACTCAATCGTAAATGATATTGAACAATATATGTGAATAGAAGCGCCATTATGTTTTCCTATCACAATTTCTTACTGATAGGTATATATGTGAATACATCACACTTAGGGACTGGCCAAAATAATCAAAGGAAAAGGGATGAAGAAAACTGAAGTCTTTAACACGTTTTTGAGCCCCTGAAAAGGGAGGGTCACAATAAAGTTAGATTGTCAAAAGAAGAGAGCCGCATAAAATTACGAGTACGCTCATACGATCATGAAGGGTACTGTGTTGTAATGACAGAGCGCGACAGTAAGAGAAAATTTAAAGACAGTTTATTTTTATTCAAAAACAAGACAAGTATTTAGTATTAAAATGTAAATGTATTATAGTTCACCATTAACAACACGTAATTATAGGTCAGTATATCTAACAAAACATCAAAGAACACGTATACGTAGTTTGAAGTTTGACATCCTAAAAATAAAAAAAACAAAAAGTCATAATATTAGTTTTGATGACAAAGCACACATAAGAACTGGAAGTGATATTACCACAGTGTTTTCAGTAGACATACTCAAGAGGGGTCCCAGGAAATCCTTCGCTATTGACTTAGGGATCCCTCCCAAATTTAGAGGTCACTTTATCAGGGAAAAACTTTGTCACTGTCGTAAAGCTAAGAGTTTACATGCAAACAACACGCAACAAACGTTTGTGTTTCCCAATTACAGTCACATACGCTCAAAATTTTAAGAATTTTGATGTCCAAAAGTGTTGAACACAGTCACGTCTGTTCATTCTTAAAGCTCAATTTGATTCCCTCCCTCCTCCCTCTTAACCTTTTATGATGAGGTCAGGCACAAAGAAGTTGTCAAATATTGTTAGAAATTAAGCCATTTTATAACAAATTTGTCGCACTTGCCCTTCAGAATTTCAAGAGAAATATGGTGAGCAGTGACACGTGTTCAGTTATCAAATAACCTAATGAATGTATATCACACCCACTCCCCAAGGTTTCACACAGGAGGAAATAAGATATACATGTATTAAAGAAACCTCACTCCACCCCCTCCCCTCCCACAATGGCGTTATTTATTCCATTTTCAAACATTTGCTTGTTTGAAAATCATATTAAATGACTTACGATCCTTTGGCAGCACAGAACAAGTCAACTTCGTTTCCCTGAGTTGCTTCTGTTTTACCATTCAGGTCCTGAACCCATTCAGGAGGGGAATCAACAACTGAATCGCAAACATTTTCACAAAAAGCTGTTAAAACTTTCATGACCAGATGCAAATGTTTCGATTTGTTTTGAGTCATAGACTGTTTGAACCATGGTGTACCAGTGTCTTAATGAAAGCTTATTTATAAATAAAAGACTTATAATTAATAAAAGTAACTCAAAGTTTGCTACTATCTTTTTACCAACAACATATTATTTGGTTGCCATGTATGACAAGCAACTGAAGTTGTCTTTCACTCTCTTTTATAAGGTTTTGTTTTGCTCTTCATCAATCTTGGCTGAATGATGCCGAGTACCGCACTTTATGCAGTTAGCTTCTGAAATGAGCCATTTTATTCATTAGTTTTTTTAAAACTTTTTTTCATCTAAACATACACCTACAATCCATTACTCCATTTTATTAAGGTGACCTTTTTTTCACTATATCCCAGCAAGGCGACACTTGTAAATTATATTCTATTCTTGTGGAGTGACACCTCTATCGGTAATTTATTACTCAATTATGGTAAGGCAACATATGTAATTTATTACATTATTTTAGTAAGTTGACACATTAACTGCAGTTTTATGGAACCGCAATATTTGCTAAGTATGTTATAATTTTATTCTAGTTGGGGAAAACAGAGGATGTCAGACCATGCAGTAAAGGAATGGAACAGTTTACATGACGATATTAAATACTCAATAATACAAGTATAATTTTTAAAGGGAGAATGTGCATATTTTAATTTAATTTATGTGTAACTTTTAGATTTTAGCCATAGTCCTTACATTGTTAAGTGGATATTTCTTAAAAACAGTTGTTAATTTTTTTTTACTAATTTTTAGATTTTAACCCTAGTATTCATAACGTGTAGTTAATTCTTGTACGTAGTTTATGAAATGGTGGGTCTTACTTTTATAATCTATAATTTAGGTCCTTTCTGAAAATTACCTTTAGTGAGAGAGCTTCCTAATAAAAGATTATTAATGCTTTACATCTATCATTTTGCATTTAGTATTTTCTCCATCAGACTTTTACTATCAGCGTAAAAAGTTTACTCACAATGCTTAACTGGGAGGTACGTACAGAGATCATTTTATCAACATAATCTTGAAACATTATTTGAGGTGTTTTGGAAGACGTATCCGAACGAGTTAACATTTCAGTTTACAGGCTTTTCGAGGATCTTTGAAGAAGTACACTCTTTTTGATAAGAACTATTTTATAGGGACGTGAAGCTGAACTAGGAAAACGCGAAAAAAAGATGCAAAGAACACATACTCGAGGTTAACGAAGGAAGAAACTTCTGTTTTGGGTACTACACACAATCACGGGAAAAATTTGTTTCTCGGCTTTTGTTTGTCAGTCCAAAATTTGTCTATAGTTTTTGTATAAGCAACTTGGTTTTGTAACAGTCTTTTTTATTGTTACTATATTGCTTCCTTGTTGGCCAGGTAGCCACTAATTAAGTTAAATTAAATCGTGTTTATGCTTCCGGTTGTTTTGCAATTGTACGAACGACAGATAGTTAAGTTCACTTTTAAAATACTAACAACAATGGGTAAAACTAATATAAGAGCATTTGGGGCTGAATAATATCTAAATATTTAACAATTATTCTCCGAAGAGGAGGGTAATAATGAAATATATTCTAACAAGCCACAAAACTTTTGAATGCTCTAAAATAGCGAAAAAATGCCTCGTATCCGAAAAAAAGCACGCGCACTGTCGCACACGGTTGTAAAAAAGTAAATAGCGGTGGATACTGAATTTTTATTGTCCGATTGCAATCAGAGGGTAAAGTGCCATTTACTTGCTATATATAGGCAAGTACTAATAAAGAATTTAAAACAAATACAGTCTACTGGTTATTCGATTTCAAGCAACTTGATTGGTTCGTTGGTCACCGGTTATCAGCTCATATTCTAGTGATATGGAAAACACATGGTTGTGGGGCTGTCATGTGACACTTGATTCAACGGAAGCGGAAGTTACTTTTGAGTCGACAGTTTTTTCAGACACAACTTATTTTCAAATAAATATTTATCGGTGAAACAAAAATTCATTGTTGTATTTAATAAAACTGTATTTAGTAAAACAGTTTTTGTACTTGACTTTCTAAGTATTAGCTGATTACAAGAGAAGATATCTTCTCTTGCTGATTATAACATATTCGCGCTTGATTAGCTAATATCCAGTGCGGTCTCGTAGAATAATTGTTAAATATTCAGCCTTAGCCAAAAGAACTGGAAGATCCTATATAAGAAAATAGTACAGATGGAACACATTATGGAACCTTGTAAATGACATAAAACAAAGCAGAAAGAAAACACTTACCACTGGTTGCAGCAGAACAAGTCAACCGTATTTTCGAGGATTCATAATATTCGTTCGCAGCTTTAACCTGGCAGTAGACAAACTTATTATTCCTAAAGTACGTGCAATCATCTGCCATCAAGGGACTGAATGTCAGTTGTCCATCTGAAGCCCTTATAATCCTGTTTTCTTTAAAAGGGAGCGCAATTGGAGACCCTAGGAGGGAATCTTTACTTTCCCACAGCCTGCTGAACCCATAACTTTGCGGGTTCTCCAATTGTGGACAGGTGAGAGACACTATAGTTCCAGGACTCAGTTGCCCTAAATCCTGAGCAGAGTTGGGTTTAAAATCGCTGACACCTGAAAGAAAGTTAGGCCATAATCTTGGTATAGTTCGGTAGTCTAAGTAGTTTACTTGTGAATAAATAAATAGATAAATAAATACAGGTTTTGACACCATGATGTGGTAATATAGAACCGCAGGAGGCTATGCGGTAGCTTTACTCGGGCTTTGTTGTGTGGTTGATAGTTAGTAAAAACATATTGAAGCGCAGTATGCTTAGCTACAACCTGAGCAAGATTTGGAAAGGAAACGTACTCCAGCTTACATAGGATGGAATGAAAAACCCGACGTCGCAAATGGCATGATGCATGAATTTTAGTGTTAAGCAAGCAAAGAGGAAAGTCTCATTTGTGGGAAAAACCCCCTTGTCCCGAACAAATACTTTGTTACTTACTGTATTCAACTTTCAAAATTGTGTCATTGCAACTTACATGTGTTCTACAAGATATTGAGACAAAGTGCTAATGAGCACTGTCAAAGTCATCGTGCAAGTAGCAAATAACAACGCTTCTCAGTACAGTAGCTTTTTGGTAATCAGTTTGACAAGGTTTGATGGTTTTCGTTTGATCAAGTTGGAAATCTTGTTCACTATATGATCCATTTTGTTTGATCCAGCCATTATGTCAGGAAGGAGAAAAATTGCAACATATCAGTGTTTTAGTCAAAGTTTTTGTTTGTCTAGTTACAAAGGACTTACAAACTAAAGCTGTTCGTTCGCAGTCTGATGAAACACAGCTCTGTTAGCTCTGTGCAGAATCTTGCTCGCCCGATAAATCAAAATCAAAATGAAACACGACGTCGAATGAAGTTGTTCCATAAGTCCATGAGATGGAGCCCGCGTTTGCAGAGAGTTTGCAGAACCAATCAAAACTCCAGAAACTCGGTGCGTGTTTGTTAACATGGCTTCAATTCAAGATCAAATGAAAACTGTTCTAACATCGGAAAACAACTTACTTGTTATTTGAAGTCTGAGCTTTCTGCTAAATGTTGTTCCTTTTGAGTTGTTGACGAAACATTGATAGTAACCATTATCTGCTGCTGGTCTAATACTTTTGCCAACAAGGGTACCGTCGGGTTCAACGACAACTGTATCAAACCTGGTATCAGATTTTCTCTTTAATTCTCTTATAAGTTGGTTGTTGTCATTAAGGCTAAACTGCTTCCAGGTGAACTCGAGATTTTCACCAACAGCTATGCAAGGAATTCTGAATTTTTTTGTTACGTTGTCTTTCTTATCCATGTTTTCTGCTGGAAAGGAAATTATTTCTGGAGCCCCATTTCCTGTTGAAAACAGATGGTAAAAACACATTTTACTCCACATGATTAAAACCAAATTTTTCACTTAATATTCAAGCTCTAAAGTTTCTTTCCAAAAAAGGCAAGGTGGCTGTTAAGACGTTTGCCACAGACCTGTAACAAATTTTTGAAGTTTTTCATAGAATTGTATAAAAAATGAAAATTTTAAACTACCTTATTATATTTATTATTGTTCTTTATATTTTAAGTATTATTATACGTGTTCAACCGCAAAGCTGCTAGAGTTTAAACTTCACTAACAAAACGCTTAACTTACTTACTTACTTACTTACTAACTTACTTACTTATTTACCTACTTACTTACTTACCTACTTACTTACTGACTTACTTGCTTACTTACTTACTTACTTGCTTACCTACTTACTTGCTTACTTACTTACTTACTTACTTGCTTACCTGCTTACTTACTTACTTAATTACTTACTTACTTACTCACTTACTTACTTACTTACTTACTTGCTTACTTGCTTCCTTGCTTACTTGCTTACTTGCTTACTTGCTTACTTACCTACTTACTTACTTACTTACTTACTTGCTTACTTGCTTACTTACCTACTTACTTACTTACTTACTTGCTAACCTGCTTACTTACTTACTTACTTACTTGCTTTCTAACCTACTTACTTACTTACTTACTTGCTTGCTTACTTACTTACTTACCTACTTACTCACTTACTTACTTACTTGCTTACTTGCTTACTTGCTTTCTAACCTGCTTACTTACTTACTTACTTGCTTACTTATACTTACTTACTTACTTACTTGCTTACTTGCTTACTCGCTTACTTGCTTACTTGCTTACTTGCTTTCTTACTTACTTACATTGTACTTGGTCGCTTTACTTACCTATTTTACTCACTTACTTACGACCAAAATTCAGTCTCCCTTATGCGCTTCTAATCGATATAGTACGACGCATGCCAACATTGGCGTTTGACCTGGGTCTAAAACTAACAGCTTCGTCTCACTAACTTTTCTTTTAATTCGTAAAAGACACTAGCTCGTGGTGTAAATACTACCGTATTTATAACATTCTTTGAGACCATGATACATTTCTAGCAATGGCTGAAAGGGATGGACACCTATAGTTTATAAATTACCTTGGGCGTCAGCGTGAACAACCAAGAAGGTTGAAAATGCTACCACATACAACACAAATGCAATCATTTGTCAACAACCGGTACTACATAGCTTCACTGAAAGGAAAGAAAAGTAAATACTAGGTTAAGTTTGGCGAATAATCTGAACATATCTCAATAAAAAGGGGGTTTAACTAATTTCAACGCCAATAATACAAAATAGGAGTTGTTAAGAGAAAAGCGGATACTATCACGTCCAAAATTCCGTCTTCTGCAAACTAATGAAAAGAAATGCATGAAAACATGACTAACACCAATGTAGTTAAAACATGATTCTATTAACCTGTTGATTACTGTCACGTGGTCGTGGGTTTTTCCGCGTTCTGAGAAGTATTTCATTGTTTCTACGATACAACAATTTGTTTACACAGGTTAGTTTAACTGTCAAAGCTTTATTAATCAAGATTAACCGAAACCGGCTTCTCAGTGGCTAGTGTAAATAAGGCTAGCTTTAGATTGGATCTGAAAACATGAAACTCAATGAATATAATCAATATTATGCCGTCTCTTCTCGTATAACTTGTCTCTATATCAGTACATGTGACGTAAATTGTCACAACTAACATAAATTTGAAAAGATTGTCAGAAATATGGTAATCTTAAAAAGGCTGCTATTGTAGAGTTCAAGCGTTGTCTTTGTGTTTAACTCATCAACTAGTTTCAGTGTGTTTTGTATCCATAATCGGGATATTGTACGCCCAGTTGATACTTTCCAAAATCGAACGACGTTTTTGATTGCCAAGGGTAAAAACCCCAAGTCGTTTGCCTGTGTATTTCGAACCTGTGGATGCTATGCTGCTAGTCCAACTCAAGATGTTTTACAGTTACTGATTATTCAAAGCACGATAAGTGTTAATCCTGGGTTCACTCTATATAAAACCCATAGAATTAAGGCAGGATTAGCACTCAATCGGACTTTGAATAGCCAGGCGCGCCCAGGATTCAACGTTGAACTGCGATTAACTTTTAAAAAGATTCGGTGCGTTTGGTAAAATCACGAATAATCCTAGGAAGTACTAACTTGACTGTCAGATACACAACTGAAATTATTAAAAAATCGAGAATGTGAAACAGTAATTTTTTTGGCGACAACTGATATTACAATTACTAAAGTCTTCATTGATGTACAACTACAAATACAAAATCGTGTGTTGGTGCCTTGAGAATATAGGAGATTTAATTCAGCGTTGTTTCAATGTAAACGAACATCAGATAAAGTTCTTAAAAGGTAACAATAGCAAGTTAACTATATATAAAACAAGAAATTTAATGATGTAAAAGACAATAGGTGCAGAAGAACTTGTTCCGAAGATGAACAACTGGAATGCAATACAATGGCTTGCAATAACCGCCACTTCCGACACTATACCAATATTTACTTTAAAGACAAAGTACCCGTTTATGAACCTCCATAAATCGCCATTGCCTTTATGAGTTTCGTTTCATTTTGAACTCTTCTATTTTTAGTACTTTTTTGTATAAAAAGAGGGATAAGAACAACTGCGACATAAGTTCTATTTGCTTCTCCTGTCAGGTTATTTAAGAATCCGTTTCTTGCTTTGCTCGTCTTGCATATTTATAATGTTTTCAAGAGCTATAAACGTCGTGACAAAGAGAGTAAGCTATAAAACTAAACCGTAAATTTGAATACTGATTCCTCAAAACCAAACTAAGTACCCAGTAACTTCGACATGCAAAACAATCTTACAGAAACTCAATTTCTTGACTTGAAAAGAACATATATGTGAAAGCATTTACGATGTTTGTATCACCAGTACGAAGACTTTCGTCAATTTGTTTCATTTTTTTCTCGAGACTCGTTCAGCCTGGTCGTTCGGGTGTTGTTTACTTAATCATAACTGCCTCGTAAAGATACAAGTTTTTCAATTTTTATCCTTCAGCTATCAGCTCTGATGAATTCTGATAAAACAAACGAAGTGGTAGTTTTCTAGTACGGCAAAATAAAGGTGCCGGAAACCTTCAAACAGAAGTTAGATTGCCAGAGAGGGGGGACTTTGTTTACGCAGTTCCTATCCTCGTGCGGTTGTCTTAAGCCTTGGTCGTTCCGTGTCTTTGGTCGACACTGGCTCGATAAAGAGATTACCCTTTACAGTTTTAACTATATATTAGTTTTATTACTATTGTGCCTTGATAATGTCGTTCTACTTTGTGAAAAAGAATATCAGTAAAGCCCCATTTTATACTGTGAACTGATCTGACTTGCATTTGTTTGTACTGTCTGTTTTGTTGGTAGAGAAAAGCAAGCTACTCATAGCCAATTGCAACATGAATTATACCAAAGAGCAGCGCCTTAAAGTATGTGGATTACCTTGTTTTTGACAGTTAATTCCTCCGGAGATGAAACAGTTCGACTCTCTTATTGATTTGGCTCAAAACCTCTACCGCGCCAATTCACCAATAGATAAGGAACAATTTTAGGAGAGATGACTCGATTTTTCTTTCACGCGTTCTCCATATAAAGCCGTTGTTTGCAGAGGCAACTAATCTATTCATAACAAGAATTGGGCCTTGCATGACACATGTGTTCTTGTGTCAATGTTATTGAAGCTATCGAAAATCTCTCCGGTTTAAGAACCATCCGGATAGATCAAAAGTTTATCCTAATCACTGAAGAAAAAAAATCTGCGTTCCATGATCCGTTTCGTTCTTAAAATATGTAACCCGTAAACTTGTGCTTGGTATGGCTTTATAAATACAATCTCGATAAAATCTATTTTAATATATCATAGTACATCAGATCATATCATTTCATGACAAAATATACATCGTCATTCATCACACACCACATTGCAATACATCACGACAGTTTGCATTACATCAAATCACGTCACATCGTCGGCAAAACATTTTATTGCAGTATTCAATTACTTCACATTATTTTTGCACTGCATTTTGTTGCATAGTTGTACTATTTTGCATTATACTTCAATGTTTTTACTGCATTGTGTTGCGTTGTATTGTTTTTACGCCGATGTCGATTTTATCAGTTTTTCGTATTCATTTTCAGTTTATCAGATATAGCGGGTTTGGGTGTGAGTGGAAAATGCACAGTTATTATTATTACTATTATTTTTTTATTGCTATTATACCTTTATTTTTTTATTATAATTGTTATTATTACTATTACTTTTATTATCATTTTTATTATTATTAATGTTACTATTATTAGTATTATTATTACTAAATACTACTAATAGTAATATTCATATTAAATAAATTTTGGCATTGACCATCTTAGTACTATTAATACTTAATTGTTTCACTTTGTTATTGTGTAAAGAACTTCAGAAGTAAAGGTACTTTAAAGAGAGATCTCACATGCACTGATTGAGAACATGCAGTTATCTAAACTACTGCATGCACTTAGTTTCATTCATAGTTTAAAACTTGTAACTTTTTATAAATCTAGA
>JAOBRG010126215.1:0-11052 GCA_027574985.1 Umimayanthus nakama | reverse complement strand
CCGTTGCCCTCCCCCCAAGAGATTTGACAACGTGACTATAACGTTCTCAAAAGTGTCATCTCTGCCCCCCCCCCCCCAGTAATAAGAGAAAATATATCAGCACTGCCCCCCTGCTCAAAAACGGCTAGGTACGGCGCTGACTGTAGCTTGTTCAAGTGCGTTGGCTGGGTTGTTTTATGTTGTGTTATGACTAATCATGCCGCGTACTGTTACACAAGTGTGCTCTTGCATGTTATAGGGTATTTTTTTGTAATTTTCGATGTTGTGCTTTGTTGTCTCGTGAGCACTGTGTTGTGTTGCATATTAAGTGGTGCGGCATGTTACAGTGCCGTGTCGTGTTGTGCTGTTCTGTATTGTGTTATGTTATGTTAAGCTGCGTTGTATTGTAATGTGCTGAATTGACTCAGTCACGGAGAATGGAAACACACAGAAATAATACCTTGACTTGTCATATCCAAATATTTCCTTGATGTGTTTGGAAACATCGACCTCCTCACCACCGTCATCAATGAAGTCATCCAATTCATCATCATACTCATCCAGCTCCTCATCTTCATAATCCAGCTTCCGTTTGTATGATGATCGATCGTTAAATCCTTGGCCCGGACTTGGCGGGAGTCCTGATCCAAACTGTGCCTCAATCCCCGTGCCCCTTGCCGCGCATGCGTCTCTCCTGACTGGGTTTCTCTCCACTGGACGCTTATCACGACTTACCTGGGCACCAACGCTCAGTTTCGAGCCCTGTGAATGCTTCATCTTGGTTGAACTTGTCGCTGAAAGCGTCTTTGTTTTTATAAGAGCAGAACCAAACTGTGCCTCAATAGATGACCCCCTTTCATGGATGACATTAGTGGTCGGCTTCCTAGAATTATTTTTCTGCACTGCAGTTGAAATGTCTCTTTTACCTGCTTTAGAAGGAGCAGGGCCTGCTTCAGAGTTCCTAGGACGTTTGCTGGTTTGAGAAGGCTTGGAGCCTGTTTTAGACTGACCAGCCTTTCCGGGTCCGCTTGACTCCGGTTTGCGTTTTTTCCCAGCTGTTTCTTGTATACCGTTTGTTTTTGCACGTGAGCCGGAAACGCCCTTCAACGTGACAGGAACCGTGCCATTTTTACTCTTTCGCTTGTTTTTTGGTTGATTGTTTGCTTGAGAGGGCGACCGTTTATCTTTATGCAGCTCTATATTCGAATTAGGTTCCTTCGCCTTTTGCTCAGCTATTCTTAATAAGTCTTTGAAGCTAACGGGGGGCGGTTGCCGTCCTTTACTCGCAACTTTACTAGATGTTTTCTTTTCAGGTTTCGATAAAAGTTCCTTTTCCTTCTTCTTAACTTCTGCATTAAAATCTTGTGGTGGCTTTGAGAAGGATTTTCGATGCTTTTCCTTTGCTTTTGTAAAACTTTGTGATTTCTCTGACTGCTTTTTTTCTAGTCTATCAGTATTAGAATTTTTAGATGTGTTCTTCTGCCCATTTGTTGCGCTATTTGACGTCACAGATGACGTAACAGACGAACGTACTTGCGAGTCCTTGGTGGCCGAGTTTCGACGACTGCTTGTCGCTTTCGCTTTACTCTCTGCCTCCAATCTTGCTTTGATTCGCGCTCTCCGTGCTGCTTCCTCTTCAGCTAATTAAGAAAAATATAAAAACGTGTGTAAAATGCACATGAACAGTCTGCTGATTCCTTAAGTTAACTTCAACAAGAGGCTCATTAAGCCCTTACTCGTGGTACGAGTTGAGACTAAAGTGAGGTTGCATTCAGTTATTTTAACCCTTGAAGCACCGATGTGTATGCAAACTGCATGTAACGAGAGAAGCAATAACTTGTTGGAAAAACACGGCAAATAAGTCGAAAAACACACAAACTACTTCCTTCATCCGAACTCCACTCTCACAAATAAAATTGCGCGATGAAAAAAAGGAAAAACAATTGGGGCGTTCCAACTTATCATATTACCACCAGCGGCACTGACCGCGTTGGACCGGTGACAAATCCCAAATATGGCAGTCAGTGGACCGAATCGCTAATCGCGACATGAAGGAAAAAAAAGAACAAAGAAATATAAATGGAACCGAAACTTTGACTCGTGGTACCACGAGTAATTAACCACATGCACTGATGAAGTTTCCAATAACCAATTGCACACTGTAGCTGCCAAGGTCAACCAATAAAAGCGGTCAGTAAATCGTAAGTGATGTTCGTGTACAATCCTTGATTGGCAAGTCCAGATAGAAGGCTGACGACACTTGCCAGCGATAAAACTGGTTAACCAGTAATTGACAAATTTAAAATGTAGATAAATTCGTCAATCCGTCAAACAATTAAATATGCTCACTCACAATCTAAATTCCATTTAGTAACTTATAAATAAAGTAAATTGCCTACATTGCCGCAAAGTTTTAGTTGCTTTCTGTGAAGTACATTCACAAAAACAATTGGAAAAAGAAATCTATTGGGACGTTCGGCGCCAAAGGGTTAGGAGGGTAATTTGAGTTGTTTTGCTCTAAAAACTGATATGGATTTTCACCTTTTCGTCTGAAATTGAGTTATAACGATTTCCATCACCATGGCAAACATCACAAGGCATGTAACTTTGGATAACAGTTAACCAACACATACAATGCAGGGACTTTATATACAATGTACATTACATAATTATATTACTAGCTACATGTAAGGACAAAACCTATGAATGACATTTTCTCAAAAGTACAGGTAATGGTTTTCTAAGAGTCAAGCATGGCATGAAGAAGGGATGTCAATGATTTTAAATATTGTTCTAACACAAACATGTGAACAATTTGCAAAGTCAGAGCACAATAACTGAGCCATTGAACTCTCTTTGATACATCTTGTGTGACCACAGCAATCAACTCACCCTTTTGCCGTTTCTTTTCTTCCTCCTTTTTAGCAAGGAAAGCTTGCACTTTTTCACGAGACACCTTCTCTCCAGATGCATGATTTGTCTTGGAATTTGTCACTTTCTGGTTTTGTTGCTGCTATCAAACAACATGAAACATTACAAAGTTTATCTAACAGTATACAGTTTATGTTTTAAATGTAATTAAATATAGGTGCACAGTTTAGCTACATGATTGTATACCATAACTGAACTCTTTTAAGCATTCTTTAATAGATAAAACAGTAGCACATCAAATGCCTCAAAAAATTTTCTTTTCAGATTTTTTGAGTAAGTTGCCCATTGTTTTCCTAAGCTTTAAGATAAATGCATAATTTGAAAAAAAGTTTACATTTTACACGAGGTACTCAGAACTTTCAGATTAAAAAGGTACTAACAGTGTATGTAGTTCTCATGTGGAATTGCCAAGACAAAAATGGATGGTCTTCCAAAAAGCTGTATCTGTCCAGCTTCAGTCAGCTGATTAAAACTTAAGTTTCTCTTTGCTAGATATATTGACCAAGTTGGGTTGAAGCAGTATGTTTAACAATTATTCCACGAGCTCGAGTCGTACATGAGCTGATAGCCTGATTGACTCAGTTGTTGCTAATCTCAATCTGTAAAACCAATTTAATTAACTGTCCCTGTGTCAAGTTTGATAGAGAAATGCAATTAGAACAAAAATTTATTAAATGCTGTATTGTCAGTAGATATTACTAACTGTTTTTGATAACAGGCGATAGATCCTTTCACAGTTTCCGTTTCCAGCAAATGTATGGGAAGTTGTTCCACTTTTAAACCTTGTAACTCCACTTTTACACAACCTTATGGAGTTTGACAAAAATGGAGTCTTTTAATAGGTATTGATACGGACACTGTATCCTCAAAATAAAAGGAAGAGATCAAAGCTAAAAAAATTGTACAGAAACCTTAAAACTGAATCCATACCTAAGTGATTGTATGGAGTTTTAGATTACAATTGTTTTAGTTCTGATTTATTCCTTTTGTTTTGCAGAACTGAAGAACTGCTTGTGCACTAATTTCTAAACTAACTAACTAAGGCGGCATTAGCTGATTAGCATGCTTGAAGTTCAGTGATCGCAGTTTGTCATGCAAGCAGCAAGCTACATAGTCTTTGCCACCCCAACATTTCTCTTGAGAGTGTCCACAACTGTCGTTAAGGGTGCATATTGTTAAATGCTTATAGCAAAGTTGACAACTTTTGTAGCAAGAAGTATAAACAACAATTTTGATAGTAAACCCTCTCAAGTGATGCAAGTTTGAACTAGTTTGATATGGAAAAAAAAACAGTTGTCAGGCACCATGGTCTAGCCAATAATGATGTTTTAAACACCCACATTCCCACGAACAGCAGATATCTCCATGAACAAAACAGAACAGTTTAAACCATGCTGAAGGCACAATGATTTACCTGCTTCTGTGAAGAGGACTTGTTCTCACTGGCAATCTTCATCAATGCTGAAAAGTCCATGGTGAAAATAGCAGAGTTCCATAGAAATCAAAACCTAAAAAAAGAAAAATATTAGTAATTGAGTGAGCAAAGAAATGGATACATGACTTTGCAGTCTTCTAGCCAGCTTTAAAAAACAACAGGGCACCCTCGTGGAAACCTCAAAATATTGGGTTTTTACCTCAAATCTTCATTAGGACAATGTACAGGATCACATAAAAAGGACAGGGTGCTGGAAGAAAATGACAGGGTGCACAGAAAAACGACAGGGCGCTTTAAAAATTAAATAAAATAAACAATGGCAATTCAAAATTATATATCAGCCCATTGACTGTTCCTTTAGCAGAAGGACTTTGTGTCAATTTTTACAGAATGTTGACATTTTTTAAAATGAATTTAAAGATGGGGCGGTCATGTATATTATAACACACACTCTTGATTGTTGGGTCTAAAAGTAGCACTTCTTTCAGAAGCTTGCAAAAAGACATGGAAAACAATTTCCAATAAATTATAATATACTATTTAAAGCTCACTCTTTTTTATTTATTTATTTAATATGTGCTCTGCTGGTTCAGACTAATGTTATAAGCCTTATAAAGATAAAATGTCTGCTTGTGTCCTCAAACCGTAATATATTTGTATTGTATACACTTCAGAAAGTGTAAAGAACTTGAGTCACTCAAGTTTCAAACTGCTCTTGCACTGCAAGTTGAACATTCTTCTGTTCTAAGTTATCATTTTAATACAGTCTCTTCGCTAGTCCCAAGTTTCACAATTCCAAAGAATGGCCAGTTTTAAGAACTGTATGTTTCAAAACAGAAACATTTCAGCATCGAATAGCATACTTGTGCGCGTTCTTTCAAGTTCAATTCTTTTCATCATCTGTTCTTTTGGTTATTCACTTTCTGTTGCAACTGAAACTGCAATCTCAAAGAAGTCCTGTGTTAAGCATTGAAAATACACGAATTCAACTGGAAAGTAGAGAGTCTGTAGAAACTCAGTATAAGACCAGGAAATGCATGATTTAAAACAGAAAAGTTCCCATAGGACTGTGCTGACAGTGTGCTTCCAGGCTTTCTCAGCTGATCATGATTTGGTCCGGCATTGCTAGTCGCCTAGTGTAGTATAGACAAAGAAAGTGATTTATACGCACCGTTTGGCCTTCAAACCAAGAGTAAAGCTTACATGTTGTTGAGCCTACTAGCTGTAGTCAAGTGATAGTTATCTTAAAAAGTCTTTACCAGCGAGATTTACATTGTATTCTTCAGAAAAGTTCTTCCAATGGACGGAACACGGCTCAATTCTGCCATCTTTTTCACAGACAATAATTTCTGCATTTCCGGTACAACTACTAGTTCCCATTCCCCAACCTCGTTCCCAGGTTCCATCGCGGATTTCAGTCCCAGGCCTCACCGTTGCACACGCGCAGTGAACCGATGTCAAAAGCGAACGCGCGTTAAAATCTCAAGCAAAAAACGACATCAACACAATCTTTCTAGCTTTGTCGATCTTTAAGTCTAATTTTAACAATCTTTTAAACTTCTTTCTCATACATTTGTTTGCATACTTTTTAAAAAGCTTGACATGATACACCCCTCTCCAACTGAGTTCGATTGAAATTTGAAAACTCGAAGAATGTGCTAACTCAAGCCAGTCAAGGTTAGTTTAGGTTTTAGGTTTCAGTGTAACCAGTAAATTTAATTTAACTAAGCAGAATTTCCAATAAAACCCGTTAATTTTAAGATTCTAGCAATTATTATTTGGAAGAACAATTTTACGCGCGCTGGATAGTTGCCTTAGCAACAGTTGTTTCTGACATCAAGATCTCGATCTTTGACAACTACAGTTGACAAGAACAGCTTTAGTGCTAATCGAAAACCTGCGGCGACGTTAACTCATTCGCTAACTTAAGAGAACTGAAGCTGATACCAGGCATGGGCTGACGAAGAGAGTATATGAACATGAAAAACGAAGATGATACTGAATACAAAAAGCACTTTGGAATTTTTAGGAAAGGTACAAGTCGTCTTTTCATACGCATGTGTGTTTTGTATGTTCTCTTGTTAGGAGTAAGCGTTACAAATTACGAGTTATATGTTTCTAATATTTAACTTACGCTCTTTTTCAAAAGAACGTGTAAAGCTTGTCTGAACCTGAAGATGTTCTTCAAACGGCAGCCTATATGTTTTCTTAAATTTTTGGGCAGATCTCAGTCTCAACACTATTATAAATTAGGTTCTTACACACGCGTTTTTATAAGAACCAGTAACTTTTGGCTCAGCCTGGGCTGTTCTTACTTTTTTTGGCGATTTCAGCCTCAAATTACTCTTAAATTGTTCTGACTTTCTGGAAATTCCAGTCGGAACAATAAAACGACGCTAAGATATATATGTTTGCTATCATTTCATACTGCTGTACGGATGCGAAAAAGTTTGGCACTGTCTATATATTGTCCGCGAACCGTCACGAGCTTGCTTATCACTCTTCCAGTGCTCGATGAGCCAGTTAATTCTAACAGATCTTTTATACATGTATATCTAGCTCATTCTGGGTATAAGAATTAAATAAACTTGCTTAAATTATTCTGATCAAAATTTCAGCCTTGTGAGTGTTCTTAGCTTGTTCTTAATTTTTGGCCAAATCTCAGCTTGGGTTTTCTTATAAAGTGTGTTCTTATAAAAAAAAAATAGTGTGTAGAACTAAAAAAGTAAGATTCAAAGCTGCTCTCGGTTAGATATCTAATTTCTGGCCGTTGAATTGCCAAGAATTGAATGTTTCAGAGACCTATGTAAGCGTCACAACGTCTCTGGACAGAGATGTAAGCTTTGTGTTAAGTAATTTTTCTGGTCTCTCTACTTTCTACTGGGAAACTTTAAAAACCGCATACACCTTTAGAACCGAGGTACGAGAAATAACCGAGAAGTTACGGTTGGAAGCACTGTACTCGCTTTTATATTGGCCTTTGTTTGTCAGTATTCCTTAATTCCTTGGACGCAATTGCATTGCATGTTTGAGTATCATTCTGTTTGTATACACGTGTTTGTCTGTTGTTATGATTTGCACACGGACAACAGTCCTTGGTGCCCAGGGGGATTCCCGATATTTAAAAATTATTAAGATTTAGCGAGAAAAGTGTCTTCAGCCTTCCCCCTACCCCTTGCACCCCGCACCCCCTGCCTATCCCAACATTCAATCCCCCTATCACGCTTTGCTCGGCATTGCTGGGGTCCTTCGATGCTAGACTGCATTTTATACAGTGTACTAGCACTACTATATGAAAATGTGTGACCGACCTAACATTATTTGTCTCTGAAGATGACTTCCACACAGGTTGTCGAAACGTAGCGCATAACTTAACCAACAACAGTCCTTCTCAGGACTACACCAACCCGGAAGGTCAACCAACTACAAACACTGACTTACCCGACTTCAGATCGGCTTTCACTTTATCGGTGGCATTTTAGTTGTATTTTGGTTACAGTGTTCACTTAGTGGGTGCATGGTTCAGCTGAAATGTCTGACAACTGGTCTGGAATTTAAAGGAAGTAAAACAAATCACATATACACGAACAGCTATCATAATCATTTTATATTTTAGTTTTTAATCTTGACAAAACAATTGTCGTATTTTAAATAATTCAAATACATGTACAAGTGATGCAATTATTTATATCAGATTTAAACCAAAACGACAGAGCGCGGACACAAACAAGTGCTTGCTCAGTTGGCTCAGCATCGAGAGACAAACCCAATCGAGTGGTGAACAGAACAGAAAAGGTCGCGAGTACAAACGGGTCATTTGCCGAGACACCGCCCGCGGGTATTGTAGCAACATCAAAGAGAAAAACTGAAACACAAAGAAAAACTTCGTCACCATATGTTTCACGTCTGATAACAACCGGTACCCAAATTCCCCGGTCAAGTGATGAAACGGAATGTTCTCAAAGAAAATTGAATTCTGCACAAGTTTCTGGTAGTTGTGCGGAGAGAGAAGGGAAGAGAGCGTGGAGTCGAAATGCAAAAATAATTGGGCATAACCAGAGGTCTACGAAGGATGTTCACTCCACTAAAGACAATACCAAAGCTTCTTGGCCAGCGGTTGGTACTGACAAGGGTTCAGTCCATAGATACGCGTTATACCGCAGTATGTTACGGAGGTAGGGACTGGGGACGAATGTTGTAACGTTTTTTTCCTGAGGGAAGATGGGACTAGTAAGTGACTGTTGAAGTGTGTGTGTGCGTGTTTTTGTGCGTGTGAGCGTGTTTGTGCGTGCTTGTGTGTGTGTGGCCATGGTGGTGGTGTGTGTATGGATGTGTTTGTTTTTGATGGGGGGGGGGGGAGGTGGAAGTTTCGAGACTCTTTTCTTTGGCTCGCCAAGGTTTCAGTATACAAACTAAAATGATTATATCAAATATAAATAATAATGCTAATGATCCCAGCAATATTGATAAACTTTTTTGTTTGCCGAGAGTATAACTGGCACATGAACGTTTGACGCTGATATGTTTGTGACGGATTTCTTCCATAAAATTCAATTATCTAAAGAAAACATTGTAGATAAAAAAGTTTTTGCGGGCGCGAACCTGCAATTACGTTTAGGCCAAGCTGAAAAACATATTGTTAAAATCAAACCCCTTCCAGGTCTGGTTTAAGTAAACAAACTTAAGATAAAACATAATCTCTTTACTTTTTTAGTTTAAGTAATTTTAGGGATTTACATCATGTGAAGGGAATCCTCCTCGCTTAGCTTGCGCAGTCCCGATTAAGCCTTACCGTACACAAATCACCGTCATTCTGCAATGTCAACAGGTTTCAAGAATTTATCGACCGGGAAGTCAGACATGCGCAGTAGAGAAGCTAAGAGTTGTTGGGTCGATAGTGAACAAAAACTTACTAGCGACAAAAGGAGCTGCTTACTGTTTATCTACGAACGAAACTCTAACAGATAACATTACAGTTCTCAGATTGCTAAGATGAAAGCAGTTGAAGCGCCAAAGAATGATGTTAGAAGACCAACAAGCGAATCCCTGGCCCCATTTCATTTTGATGGAGAAGAAAATACGTCAAGTGATGCAGACACCCAGTCGAGGCTCAGGTCGACTCGAGGTCGTGTTCACGTGGAGTCTGAACCGGTGCCCGTAGATCTAGAAGACTTGACCAGCTGTGACTTGAGGGGAACCGAGGTAGATAAAAACAATACCTGACCTTTAATGAGTTAAGGCGACTTCCATCTATTTTCAATTTTTCTGTGCCACTTAACTCTATGAAAGGTTTTCTCATACATCATGACGGGTTCGTGCCTAACCTATACTAACCTCGCCCCCAGTCATCATCCTTCGGTTCTCTTCTGCCAGATTACTTAGCTTCTTCTATCAAAATGGTGGGCGGCGGAGGGCGCCGCACCTAATAAATCAACAGAGCATCTGACTGTGGACGAGGTTAATGCGCGCCCCTATAAGTTTTGGTTAGCTGATGTTGCAACAACCTGTCAGCCTATCAACACTTAAAATCAAACCAGAAGATTAGTTTCCATAGGCTTTTGCGCCACAATAACATTTCAGAAAAAAACATTAAGATAGCGCCAAAATCTCCTAGCAAAAACTTTAAAAAAGTCCTATATGCTCACTTGGTGTCCAAATAATTTTAATGCAATAAAGAAGGAAGTTCACCAACCAAACTTTGTGTAAAATACACTTGAACACCAAAAGTACGGTTATCTGAGGCCCTTGTCATGCCGACATGCAGGGATAGGGTTAGAAATTTTCATTGAGTCCCGGGGCCCCTTGGTTTTGTTGATTTGGCCTCCCGAGAGTTTTTTGTGAGTCCCATATACGTAACCGCTTTCTCTGACAAATCATTAAAAAAAATTGGGCGTACGTATACATACGTGCTGCACTGGTGAGCTGAACGGCGAGTATAGCTTCAGCTCTTATCGAGTAGCAGTAACCTAAAATTTTGCTACAAGTATGTAAGCCTTATGATCTTTAACAAAATTTAATAAGGAGAACAGGTCAAAACACCAACCCTTAAAAGGAACCCATAAAAAGAGATTTTGTGGTGTTATATCAAACAGAGTCCCATAAGCACAAAGACGAGCTTTTGCTGTACACAGTGGGCTCTTGGTCAATTTACAGATCTATCGATCTACTCCAGTTTTTCCATATTAACAAATCTATAATAACTTTAGTTTTGATTAGCTTTACTTAATTTAAAACTTAAAGTTGTTCGTTTTGTGTTGTTTGTTCTGTGTTATTTTATTTCTTGTTTCGGTTTTGTCTTGTCTCGTCTCGTCTCGTGTTGAACTGTTTTGTCTTTTTTTCATATATAATAGTTACTTTATTAGCAAAGAGTGGGTTTGTAATAAAGTATAAGGCAAACAATAACATCGGCACATTTTCCTCATTTAGCTTTTCAACTTGCAATTTGTGTTTATTTGTTTGTCAGTTTGCCTTTTTCTTTTGCATGCTTGGGTTTTTTGTTTGACTCGTTTCTAAGAACTTTTCAAGTTACACTGTAATCATGTTTTGAAGTGTTTTGCTTTGAACCTGATATTTCTAATCAATTCAGTTATGTTTGGCCTAGCCATTTGTTTAAATTAGTTCTTGCTACTTCCACAGGCAGACAAATCTAACAGTGCGAGTTGTCATGAAATTTTTACACTCGGTGATTTGCAACGGTGAGTTAGGCC
>JAOBRG010126104.1:0-19234 GCA_027574985.1 Umimayanthus nakama | reverse complement strand
TAGCGCAATTAGCTTGTGAGTCAGTTTTTAGTGTAATTACCTTGTGGCCCAGAATCGGTCTTTTACTACTACTTTGGATTTTAACGTTTTTATTATTTTATTAAACTTTAGGCCTTTTGTTCTAATTTAAAAAAACCTTTCTGTAGAACAGTTTTTGCTTAATATTCTGAACAGTTTTGAGATCTTTCTAAGCCAGTGGCCATATTATATAATGCTATTACTGATTTTTGTTGCACCAGATAAAGTTGATAACATTTGTTTTTACAATGAAATTGCAGGCTGTGGAATCCTCTTCAGTGATGTCGAGATTTTAACATCGCGGCTCACATTCGTAGAGAGTATATACTTCGTAAATTTTCACATTCATAAGCAAAAGAACCAAACTTGTGAGATAGACGAGAAAGCGTCCAGGTACCTTTCTTGCAACGGAGACTGGCTCCCAATAGAGGAAGCACAAGACGCGCAACGGTTCGTCTTGGTTCCCATCCCTGAAGAGGACACACCGACCCTGTCGCGTTACCAACTGTTGGTAAGTTATGAGGCAGTTCCTCATTGGAGAGTTAGGAGCAGTTCTAATTGTTCTAAACTGGAACTGTTATCATTCGTCTACCAACACACCCTAACTCGAGATCACCAAACTCGTATTGAAGTTTAAGTTACTGGAGAATTAGCTGTATAAGAAAAGGGTCTTACAGGATCCACTTCAAAAGCAATAACTGGATTGCATAAGCTTTTTGTTAGCTTTGTTTGATCATTTTTCAAAGACAGATTTTACAGAAAAAGAAACATGTTAAAATTACTATATTTACAGTACTTCATCAGTATACGAAAGATAATTATAAGTGTCGTATTTAAACTTGGCCACTCATAATTTTGTACATAACTACTTGCACGCCACACTCGCTAAAACTCCCCCAGCTGGGAATAAAAGAAAGCCAATTTTCTCCATCTTGTTCCTACAGGTTAATGCTAATTTCGGTAGCCCAACAATCACAGGCCGACTAATCAAACTTGTTGTCACATGTGCACCGCTAACTGGGAATCCCTGCCTCCTGTTCAAGCTTATTGGAAATTACACTTGTAAGTTGGTTTTCATATGACCATTGGCAGGAGCGTGCTGTTACTTACATTTATGATCTCACTGCTAACTAATGGAAGGATCTCTCTCTGCCCAACAATTAATCCAAATCAGATAGAAGTTTCTAAAAACCGTACTTCCTACAAGTTGTAGTTATATATGGTTTAATGTTTGACTAATTATATAACTGACCATGAAGTCGAAAAGATGCCATAGTGTAGTCTCCATTGAATAATTTGGAAACTTTTGGCCTTCTTATACCGTTGGCATAAACTTCAAAAGAAATCATGAACGAAGATTAGTTTACCACACTAAAGAGTACAAAAAGGTTTTTGATGATCAAATTATGATTTAAGATAAAAAGGCGACATCAAAAATTTTAAGTGTTGTGCTCTCGTTCTTTTTTAGTACGTTTATGTAAAAATATAAACTCACCGTGTAATTTTCAAGAAAGAGCACTGAGTTGAACAACGGTATAAACTCACTTTTATAAAATGACATCATTAGTTGTCATTGAAAATGTATGTGTATTTAACTTTGTAACAGATTGATCAAACTAACCAAACAATGTTCTAAGTTATTGTAACTGACCTTAAAGCTAAGATTTTTCAATGATATGGGGAATTTTAAAAATCTTAAAGTAATTTTGTTATTTAACAAATTTATCTTGATAACAACACGCATCAAAAGGGCAACCCACTTTAGAAAACGCTATGGCAAAATAGGTTTCAAAAAGAAATGTGTTAGTTCAATAAGTTGATATTTTTATAAATATTTTAAAAACAGAGACTAGAGCGTAACTAAATTATTTTTAGAAGGATAAGAGCGACTAAGAGACGGGTTTACATTTTACATTTAGGTGTTGACTTCCAGTAAGTCTTTGAAGGGACTTTGATTATGACATACATACTTTTCACTCTACTGATTGTGTTTCAGGTCAGGAGGAACAGCCATTACCTGCATCTTGTATATCAAGCACGATTGTGCCAACAGCTAGCCTTTCTACGGTTCCCATTGCCACATTCACATACAGCATGATTGTGCAAACAGCTAGCCTTTCGTCGGTTCCCACTGCCACATACACGCCTAACTCTAACCATACTCTTAACTTCACAACTAAATCGTCATCAGCAGGATCAGAAATGATTAAACCGTTGTCAACCAAGCTTAAGGTTAGTGAACATGAGTTTCAAAATGTTGCCAATGTCCGCTACCTAATAACTATGCGCGACAGCAACAAGGAATTGTAGGTTTGTCATTGAGAGACTAAGTAAACTTTAACAGGACTCCACTCGGGCGAAAGTTTGTATATCTAACTGTTGGTTCATCTTATTTTTGACCTTCCGTAGCAGTAGTTTGTTGTCATTCGTGTATTATTTTTTAACTCAAAGTTTCTTCGAGTCATGGTGTTTACAGTTGAATGATGCTAATCGTTTTTGAAACAGTTGTACATGATCCTCCACTAAATCTTGTTTGTAAGCATCTGTGACTAGCAAACTGCTATGGTTGACAGTACTGAAGGTCGTCTGAAACACAGTGCTTGCCTTTTGCCGTATTTGTCAGTGTTACCTTCTAACGGGAACATTATTCGAAATCGAGTGCAAGGAAATTTGAAGTAATAATGTGATAAGGTGACGTGAGCATGTGTCGCAACCGGCTTATGAAGGCAATTTAGATACTTTTGAATAGTTTTCATGCAGGGTAAAAAAGTGCTAGTTCCGTTGAAAAAAGGCGTCCGAAACAAGTTATTTTGAACAAGTTTTAGAGTTATCAAACCAAACTTAATACAACACTGTCTATCTAATCTCTAATTAATTAGTGTTTTTGACACGCTTGTTTTTAGTCACAATATTGTTCGTTTTCATTGTTACAGATACCTACTACTAGCAGTGTAAATATCTCAGAACCGAGCGCTGGCGCAAAGGTGAAGTCGGATAGACTAAACAACACTGCCATCGCCATCCTGTGTGGAGCAGCAGCTTTTCTGTTTGCCGTGGCTCTTGTTTTGATGGTTGTGGCATTACGTGAATATCGAAGAAAAAAGTCAAGGTAAAAATGAAATGTTTAAAATGTGTTACAGTAGTAAACCTGTTGTATTGACCGCCATCTTGTCGCACCACGAGGTCACTTTACACAGGTCTCCCGGCTCTGCACAGGAGGTCCAATACAACTATAACAAAACTATTGCTAACAACACAGCAAAACCTAGTAGACGTCAAAATGACGAAGAAACTTTAATTTCAGAAGTGTGAAAGATTTTGATCCTTCAGATAAACTTCCTCTAAATATTTCCCATTTATCGAAAAAAATCATAAAGAAACAGACAAATAAAAACAGGCTTAACAGAAGCTTAGCGCTGCCGTGATGTCATTACATTTGTTGGGCTATGTTTCTATAAAAATATTTAATGCAACAAAGGAGGCGTAGCATGTACCACGTATTCATTAATTAAGCTTTCAAGTTTCGAACTTATACAATTACAGCCTGTTTAAAATTTAAAAAAGTATCGCCATACTGTATGCTGGGTTTTTACATATTCAGCTTGTTATACAGACAACTTCAAAAACGCTATCATTTCTATTTTCAGGAGTGTCGACATACCTTCAAAGAAGAACGGGAAAGGTATTTTAACGGTTTTTTAGAAGAGGTGTACATGTAGACAACTATTACTGTATTTTGGGGTATTTTCTATATAAAAGTAATCTAATAATAGATACAGTTTTAATTACTGCAAGTTCAGTTATCAAATGCTATCATTGTGAGTACTGAAAAAAATAAATTTAGCTATACTTTTTAAAGTTTTTTTTTGCTTCTTTTTTACTGTGCTAGCAAACGATCAGCTGCAGAAAGAATGAAAAGTGTACTACTCCCTTACACTAATGTTTTAAGAATAATTTTAACTAGTTTTATTACCACCGTTCAGTTATGTTTAATCCGCTTTCTTGCTATCTTTTATTGATTTACCAGGGAAATTGAATAACAACCATTCGCGTTATAAAAGCAAAAATGGTAAAGAAACTTTGGAGTCTAAAGAAGTAACTAAGCGTCCTGATCTTCCACCGCCTTATGTACCTAACCCTAACAGCAAAAAGAGCAAAAAACAAGCTAATACGATTTCTAACAAAGGTGAGTAGATTTGTACGGTCTGCCAATTCATTGTTTCCTTTAGTTTAAGTTTCTCGGGTGCAGTCTGTGCCAACCTTCTGAGGCCGAAAGAGCGGCACAAACTGCTCCAGATACTTAAAGTTAAAGATTGGTTTAAATGAACCTTTTTATAACATGTAATGTATGCATGTTTTTATCACTTATGTATGTAATTAGGTAGGAAAGTAGGTAGGTAGAAAGGTAGGAAGGTAGATAGGTAGGTAGGTAGGTAGGTAGGTAGGTTGTTAGGTTGTTAGAATGGTAGGTTGGTAGATAGGTAGGAAGGTAGGTAGGTAGGAAGGTAGGTAGGTAGGTAGGTAGGAAGGAAGGTAGGTAGGTAGGAAGGTAGGTATGAAGGTAGGTAGGTAGGAATATAGGTAGGTTGGTAAGTTGTTAGGTTGTTAGGTTGGTAGGTTGGTAGATAGGTAGGAAGGTTCTTTAGGAAGGTAGATAGGAAGGAAGGTAGGTAGGACGGTAGGTAGGTAGGAAAGTAGGTAGGAAGGTAGGTAGGAAGGTAGGTAGGTAAGTAGGTAGAAGGGTAGGTAGGTAGGTAGGTAGATAGGAAGGCGGGTCGCTAGGTAGGTTAGGAAAGTAGGTAGGAAGGAAGGTAGGTAGGTAGGTAGGTAGGAAGGTAGGTAGGTAGGTAGGTAGGTAGGTAGGTAGGTTGGTAGGTAGGAAAGTAGATAGGTAGGAAGGTAGGTAGGTACTGGGTAGGAAGGATGAAAGATAAGTAGGTAAGAAGGTAGGTAGGAAAGTAGGTCGGTAGGAAGGTAGGTAATAATAATAATAGGTAGGTAGGAAGGTAGGTAGGAAGGTAGGTAGGTAGGTAGGTAGGAAGGTAAGTAGGAAAGTAGGTAGTTAGGTAGGTAGGTGTGTAGGCAGGTAGGTAGGTAGGAGGGTAGGTAGGTAGGTAGGCAGGTAGGAGAGTAAGTAGGAACGTAGGTAGGTATGTAGGTAGGTAGGCAGGTAGATAAGAAGGTAGGTACAGTAGGTAGGTAGGTAGGTAGGTTGGAAGGTAGGTAGGTAGGTAGGTAGGTAGGAAGGTAAGTACAGTAGGAAGGTAGGTTGGTAGATAGTTTGGTAGGTAGGAAGGTAGGTATGTAGGTTGGTAGGTAGGTAGGAAGGTAGGAAGGTAGGAAGGTAGGTTGGTAGGTAGGTAGGAAGGTAGGTAGGTAGGAAGGTAAGTACAGTAGGAAGGTAGGTTGGTAGATAGGTTGGTAGGTAGGAAGGTAGGTAGGAAGGTAGGTAGGTAGGTAGGTTGGTATGAAGGTAGGTAGGTAGGCAAGTAGGTAGGAAGGTAGGCAAGTAGGTAGGAAGGTAGATACAGTAGGTAGGTAGGTAGGAAGGTAAGTAGGAAAGTAGGTAGGTAGGTAGGTAGGTATGTAGGTAAGTAGGTAGGAAGGTAGTTAGGTAGGTAGATATGAAATCGATATTTTATTCGATTTAGCTCAGTCACAAAAGAATTAACAAAGACCAAAAAAGATGAACAATTTTTTTTTTTTAATACAAAACGCCATCTTTAATGTCAACAGTAATTACTTCATCCAATCAGACACTTCATTATTTTGGTAAAAAAAAGGACCGCGTAGCAGGAACCCGGTTGGAATTTGCACCCTCCTCGATATTTTTGAAATTATAAAGAATTAGTAAGAAAAGGTGTCTTGTGTCCCCCCAATATCGAGTTGCTAACGATGTCCCCACCCCCACCCCATCCCAAAAGTTTGTTTCGCCGTCCCTGTAAAATGCCTAAACGCATTTACAAATTCAGGTTAGTTATAGGTTGAAGTACGTTTGTGAGAGTAGTGCGTGTTTATGAGATCTTGTTGCGTGTTTTACGTGCATTACCTCTTATATAAAACACTTGTGCGTGCACATTGTGTTATATAACGCACAAGTGTGTAAGTTACAAGTGATAAACGTGTTATATAACATGCAGTAATGTGTGTAGTTTACATTGCACAACGTGTTGTACTTAACACGCAAGACGAGTTAATAGTTTTAACTTGGGTATAAACTGTCAGGGGGTTTTCAAAACTTCTGTAAGCAATGAGTTAAAGAAAGTAAACTATTTGCTTTGTGCAAAAAAGCTATTTCTCATTATCAAGTTAAAAAACGTGCACAATACCTTATATAACACACTTAGGTAAAGCTCATATTTGAATCAAAGATGCCGACTTCGTGAGAAATGTTGACAAATTTGTCATGCGGCTAAGCCTTTTGAGATTTAAGTGTGAAAATCTGCTTCATAATGTTTTGCTTTTCGTTTCGTTTCTTGTTTTCTTCTCTGTTTTCTGCTCAGCATGTGCAAACTAAACCATAGACTGCCTAGCGCAACCAGTTCAGACATCACATCTTACTCTAGACTTGTATTCATGCTACTTGTAAAATAAAGATGTTTAAATAAACAAATAAGTTAACAAATAACTGTCGTTTTTCTGAGCGGGTGTCAGTTGATAAAGCCTTGTAGGATTTGTTTTTGTAACCTGTGTACTACATTTAAGCGGGGAATAAGAACAAAAGAAAGAAAAAAACAAAATTTTATCTCGCAATGAATCATTTTTTTATTCAAATTTACAACAATTAACATGTACAGTTAATAGTTTATAGGGCACTCTTGGTTCTTACATAAAGGAAAAGCTAAGTTCTTTTCTCTAGTAGTTTTGCATTAGATTTAAATAATAGAGCTTCGGAAAGCTTTGATTTCTTGTTTTCTATTTCTAAACTGTATTTGAGGTATTGAAGGAATACTTGTGCAGTGTAATGTTTATCTTTTCTAGCTGTTTTGAATATGTTGTATTTGGCTAATATCCTGTATTAAGGATACCGTTCACGTTGGAACGGTTCCAAATTTCGGAATTGAGATTTTTGCAGAAATTAAAAATACATTAAATGAGCTTCTAGTAGGAAAAAATGTTTTTCAATATGTCTAAAAGTTTGCGAGATATGACGAACGAGGGTTTTTACCGGAAGTGAAATTCTATGGCGTGTGGTGAACTTTTGGAGTGAATTTCTCAAAACATGTTTTTGCTTAAACTGCAGCGTGAATTTCTCAAAACATGTTTTTGCTTAAACTGCAGTGCTCCAATCCTTTTTTATGACTCAATCAGGGCACTTTTGTAAGCTACAAATGAGGAATTTTCTTCAAATACCTTTAGAAAACTAACAACGCATTCAATTAAAAATCGCCTGGACAGAGTTGGAGTAAAAGGTTATGCTGAATATAATAAACAAACTAAAAATGGTTGAAATTGGAACTGACAGCCGCATTGACGTCTAGAAGTGAAATAAACAGTTTGAACTATGATGATTGCATTTGTTTCTTTATCAAAATTTTTAAACAATTTTTCCACCATCATTTAGATAATTTTATAAGCTTTCCACTGATATATAGGTTTGTGGGTATTCGATGCGTATTGACGGAGTTGTGAACGGTAACCTAAAGTGAAGGGAAGAAAGTATTTTCTTGTCGGCTGATATTCGTATAACATTTCATTTCCTGAAATGGTTATTGACACCCTTGTTATTTGTCCCGTCCACAAAAGAACTTCATCCCAAAACATTTTGACAAATGAGCAGTCACCAAACTGATGTGTTAATGATTGCAGTGTTGTACATAAATGCCACTGGTCATTTGAAATAATTTTATACTTAAATAGTGTTGTACGTGTTGGTAAAATACTATAATTTATCTTAAACTAAAATCGTTGCAACTTACGTGAGATTGTAAGTTTAAGGGGGAGAATGTATATAATTTTATGGTGGATATCCTTTTCTGAGATTCCTCTTTTTTGGCCTAGAAAAAGCTTTATCAGTGAGGATTTTCTTTGATACTTTTGTGGAAGTCTATGTTTGCGTTAACTCTGTGTGAAGAAATGTTTTCAGTTTTGGTATGATTTAATATTTTCCACGCTTGAGGTATTGCTTGTATGAGGCTGTAATAGGCAAGGAATTTGCAATCGATTTTGTACATTTTAGGCGTAACTGTGCGATAGAAATTTCTTGTCAACGTCTAAAATATATTTATTTTTTTCAACGCCAGCTTCATGAAGTTTTAGTTATCGTACACTGAGAAACCGTCGATATTGATGAATCTTTTGTTCCAAAAGATGTCTTTTTAAAACACCTGCTATATGAACGGGGTATAGGGAGCATTTCTTGCCAGGCATCAAGCATATCGCTGTGAAGAGCTTTGGTGTCGTAGTTACATTTAAATAAAAGGCAACCGCCAAACGCTTGAAGAATTTTTGACCGTATTATTTTCTAACTGCAATTCGATTGTTGCGCGTCCGATTAAGTATTTTGCCCATGTTATATGAAGCATTATTAAATATGTCAAAAAATCTGGGCGTTGAAGACCTCCCTTATTTTTACGGCCAATAAGAGTGCTCTGTTTAAAGAATGGCATTTTATTGCTTGAGTTTTAAAAGAATAGGGGCCGTTTATCAAAATGCCTCCTGAAAGGCTCATAAGCGGCATGAGGGAGATTCGAAAACAGACTCTTTCATAACTGATTGCCTCTACGTTTTTCAAAAACAGTTCGCTATCGCAGCATCTAGGATTAGTCTTGCTATGCCGTAGTGTGCACCGTTACAACAACACCAGAAAAGCACAAAACTTCCGCCTGCCTGCAGTCAAGACGGAGCTGGGGAAAACAACGATTGCATATTTAGTGTTTTCAAATGATTAAGGACTGGAACTTTCTATCTCTAAAACTAAGTAAAAATATGCATTACAACTATCGCTAACCGTAAGTCAGCTTTTCTCAACCACAACTGAACCTTTTGACGTTACCTAGATCATATGTACATGTTTTCTTTTTTTGTCTATCTGTTGTATTTCACATAACTTTGATCTAGGATTTTTTTAAACTTTAAGCTACATTTATTGTATTTTATGGCCAAATGTAGTTTTTCTTTGGCCCCCTTTGAAATCTTGTTAATGAAGAAGGTTTCCTCATGCAACATTAAATAACACACTAGCTATCATAACTTGTTTTTTCCTCTCCAGCTGGATTTTTACAGGAACTTGAATCAACATTGACGAATTCCGTGCCAGCGTCAACATTTTCGTCTAGCACAAAAACAAACTCTTTGAATAGAAAACGGGATTGGGTTTCTAGCTCTCATGGAAACGAAAGAGTTGATGATGATGAAGATGGCAGCGATGATTACTTAGACGAGGACTGGGGCAGCTTTTCTGAGTCTGATGGCCACGACAATGAAGCTATCGAGCAAGACCACTACAACGGTAGGAAAGATTTCAGTATTTACGATACACCTGAAGAGAACAACGCCGGATCTCAACCGACTGGAGCTCGGCTCGTTGCTCACGCCGGAGACGTCGAGGAAGGCAAAGTAAACATAAGTGGAACCTTGAACGTCAATAGTGGCCGACGACTTGAGACGAATTTAGGAGGTTTCTGCAATTACAGTTTTCAATCAGATGATGTAGAACATGATGCAGACGATGAACACGATGATCGTGATGGGAACGTTTATGAGGAAATGAAAGGGTTCGGTTGTAAAAAACAATAGTATCTAGTGGACAAAGCAAATACTATCTAAATAAAATCAAGTACTAAAAGAACAGTTTTCGATCAGAAGATGTACAACAAGATGCAAAGAATGAAGATGATATTGGGAACATTTATGAGGAATTGTCGAACATAAAGGGATCGGCCGCAAAAACAGTGAAGTGTCTAGTGGACCCAATTTGATATAATCTGAATAAAAACACTATTTACACGTATGAAACACAAAGATGTACAAAACAACATGAGTTATCCTGTGTTATTGTACACTTTGAAACCTGTTTAAACCGTCATCTTGACAATGTTATTTTCATGAGAACTAAATCAAGCTGCTTTGTTTCAAATACGAAGAGGGATGAGTATTTCAAGTTTTGAGTTACTTTCTGATTCAGCATCGAAGTTCCATCAAAGCCGGTAGACGAGCAATTTACATTTATTTTTCTCGAGGAAAATGCCTGACGGAATCCCGGTTAAACAGTCAAATCTGACCGGAGCGTCTGAAAATGCCGGCTGTAGCCGACAAAGGAAAATGTACAAAACTCTAAAATTGGAGCAGGGTTTACATTTGATCTTTTAATATAAATACAAGCTAAGGAAATACCTTGAGGTTAAAAAAATTAGTGTTTTTGTAGTACTGTATTGAGGAAGGAGATAGTTTTATCTTTTAAATATAGATAAAAGCTAAAGAAATATCTTGACATTAAAGAAACCGTAGGGTTTTATTACCTGGTCTTAAAATTAAGAAGGAGGTAAGTTTGACCTTTTAAATATAAATAAAAGCTAAGGGATCGGCTTGAAGTTAAATAAAAAGTAGAATTTCTGTGTTGGACTCTAGACAGAAAATGTATATAATTAGAAAAAAACAAAGACCGTCAGAAAGAAACTAATAAAAAGCAATAAAGTAATGGTACGATTATAGACTAACTATGCCTTTTTTAAAAAAATGTTGCGTGTGTTTTTAGATTTGACTAAGACCCTTCAAACGTTCTTGTTTTGAGACGCATTTTGGTAAACTTTTACAAAACCCAGAGTAACGTAGATTCAGAAAAGTTGGTAAACTTTTTTGAAAATTCGAAAAACTGGCCTAGTTGTATAACAAATTACTATGTAATATAGAATGGAATTAGTATTTGTAATCGAATGGTGATGCGTGAAATTGTGAAATAATTTCATGCGCGTGTTGTCAAAATTCTGATAATTTCCCGAGCCTTTAGGCAAGGGAAATTCACTTAATATCATGGCAGACAAATTACGGCTTACTTTTTAACTTAAAAGTATTTGAAGTACTTGTCTTTTATTGTAATCAGTAAATCGGTATATTGAGAAAAATGTTGGGTTTTAAAAGCTTAAAACTTTCTTAAAAATTTCTCAGTTCTCTGAAGATTTAAACCTTTTCAACCAAGCCTTGTTTTTGTTCATGAAGTTTTTTAAATTGTTGCAAAACCAGGGGAGCTGTCAAAAACCCGTGCACGATTGGTTGGAAATCGCCTTCAATGAATGAATGAACTGACAAAAGCCGCCGGTGCAAGTGCCCTCAAGTTTTTGATCGAGATCATTTAAAACTTCTCGAGCAATGAGCAACAAGACTCACAGACAATGATTTCAAATGAATGAGGATAAATTGTCGCTGAAGTGCTTTATATTGAAGAAGGAAACTGACTAACTCAAGATCACAACGGAAAAGTCACTCAGTTCAAAAGTCTTAAGTTGCCAAGAATTATTTGCTGACAGCGTTTTCACTGACTTTACACCGATGGAAATGAAGAAGCTTTGCTCCATTAGCCTGTCCTTGGTTGATAATCACATTATAGTTCTGAAAATAGAAATGTTGCCACTACATGTACTAACTACAGCACTTGACCGGATAATGAGAAGCTGAAGGGAAACTTGACTGGTTCCCTCGCTAATCTGGACTTCTTTGCTCTCAGTGAATGAATGAGTGTTGACGAGTTATCGCTGCTCATTTTTGTTTTCCGGAGTCATAAGTTTATATTGCTCAAATTCGGGTATTTAATGCTTTTTCACCCCAACCCCCTGTGTTTACAAGAAATTGTAACAATGCGATCCATTTGGCTTGCAATGGGGTCTGTAGGTCAAAAGAAGCTTGTATGTGCAATAAGGGTTTGATTGAAGCATTTTAGGGACAAATGTTTAAATTTATGTTGCTCAATTTCGGTTATTTAGTGCTTTTTCACCACACCCAACTCTGTGTTTACAAGAAATTGTACCAATGCACTCAATTATGCTTGCGATGGAGTCTGTGGATCAAAAGAAGCTCACTTGTGCAATAACGGTTAGATTGAAACATTCGGGGGAAAATTATTCAGCTTCATATTGCTTAATTTTGGGGTATTTAGTGCTTTATCACCCCAGCCCGCTGCGTTTACAATAATTGAAGCAATGCACTATGTCATGCTTGCAATTAGGTCTGTGAGTCCAAAGAAGCTCGCATGTGCAATAACGGTATGTTTGAAGCATTTTGGGAAAAGTTATTGAACTTTGTTGTTGCTCAACTTTCAGTATTTAGTGCTTTTTCATCCCACCCCCTGAGCTTACAAGAAATTGTAGCAATGCACTCCAATATGCTTGTGATGGGGTCTGTTGTGTCAAAAGAAGTTCGACTTCGTTTGAAGTGCAACTACGGTTTGATTCAAGCATTCGGTGGAAAGTTATGCACTTTAGTTATGTTGCTCAGTTTCGGGTATTTGTTTTTTTTTCGCCCCATCCCCCTGCGTTTACAAGCAATTGCAGCAATACACTGCATTACGATTGTGATGGGTTCTGTGAGTCAAAAGAAGGACGCATGTAATTTGCAATTACGGTTTGATTGAACCAATTAGGGGAAAGTTACTAAACCTTATGTGCTCAATTTCGGGAATTGAGTGCTTTTTCACCCCATCCCCCCTGCGTTTACGAGAAACTGTAGCAACGCACTCCATTATGCTTGCCATGTGGTATTTGGTTCAAAAGAAGCTCGCACGTGCAATAACGGTTTGATTGAAGCATTCGGGGGAAAGTTATTCAACTTTGTGTTGCTCAATTTCGGGTACTCAGTGCTTTTTTACCCTCCCCCCCCCCTGCGTTTACAATAAATGTAGTAATGCGCTCCACTTTGCTTGCGATGGGTTTCATTTGTCAAAAGAAGGCTTCATTGTAGCATTTACAGGAAAGTTACTCAACTTTATGTAGCTCAATTTTTGGTATTTAGGTCTTTTCCACCCCATCGCCTCTGTGTTTACAAGAAAATGTTGCAACGCACTCCATTATGCTTTTGATGGGGTCTGTGGGTCAAACGAAGCCCGCTTGTGCAATAAGGATTTGATTGAAGCATTTCGGAGAAAGTTATTCAGCTTTATGTTGCTCAATTTCTGGTATTTAGTGCTTTTTCACCCCACTCCCCTGTGTTTACCAGAAATTGTAGTAATGCACTCCATCTAGCTTGCAATTAGTTCGATCTGTGAGTCAAAAGAAAGTCGCACGTACAATAAAGGTCTGATTGAAGCATTATTGGGTGAAAGTTATTCAACTTAAAAAAAATCCGAGACTAACTATATAAAATCCGAGACTGAAATTACGCCCGAGACTGAAAAAATCCGAGACTGAAAAATCCGAGACAAACTATAATTTGGTGTTGTTAGTCAATAAAAAAATACCTGCCAATTAATATAAAGGGCCAAAAAAGCACAAACGACTTATGCATTTGCAAGAGAAAAAAAGTAGTTAAAAGCAATATAAGTAAGTACGAGCTATTTGTTTCAAATATATTTGTACGCGGCAAAACGCGAAGTGAAAAGAATATTGTGGTGAGGCAAAAATGACCCCTCTTTATCAAATCCGATCTGTGAAATGATTCCCAGAGTAAGATGATATTATCAGTTATGTAACGAGTAGCTTAAACGGTATGAATGAATAAAAAGGTTAATGAATAAGTAAATATGTTTCTTCCAAAACACAGCAACAGCGAACAACAAATTAAAACTCGACAGCAATCAACTCCTACTTTTCAAAACAACACGAAGACTGTCTAATTTCGAGTTTCTTCGTATAATGTTATGATTTTGTTACTAGGTTGTAAAACATACAATCGAATGTGTACCTGCCATAGCAGTATTACTCGTAGATATTCTTTTCCTGAGATAGACTGCGCATGCACGAAAAGTATACGTGCTTTCATTCTTGATGACCTAGAAACAGTGTTGTAAACAATAAAAAAAACATTCAGCTGTGTTATCGGTAAGACGACGTCTTTACCTCAAAACCATAACGCTAATCTTCCAGTAAAGACTAAACATATTTAAGATTATTTAATGAAACGGTACAGCAAACTTGCACGTGTCAGTTGTTAAAAGCAATTGATCTTCATACTAGCCCTAGTGTCGTGTCCTTCAATTCTTAAATTTTGTGGCAACGCAACATTATAATGTATATGACGCTGTTGCACTTCTCATCCTCTTTTGATAGCATACGGAAATATTGCAAGAACAAAATAAGGTAATAACCTAATATTATCCTACACATATTGTAAGCCAAGTTTTTTTTGAAAATATAAACGGTATATCTTTATTCGTGAATGCGAGTATTCCACAACTTGTGCATGATTGATGGGAAAAAATCCGCTTTGTAATGATTTTATAGAATTGGAGCTGAAATAGTTATCTTTAGTTTTGGTAACTCTATTTGGAAATGGTTGCCCCTTCGGAGCCGTTCTGATATTTCTGAGGACACATCGGTACTTTTAAAAGGGTCTGATTGCTATCAGAGCGCCTGTTATATTGCCGTATTATATAATCAACTTAATTAAACGCTTGGCTGCGCCATGTCTGCTTAAATGTCCTACGTTTGTTTGTGGTAGCGACACAACCGAGCAAACTAACTGAGAAATTGTACCCTACCAATAACAATGGTATTTTTTTCTCCGGAAGAAATGTTAATAGTGGAGCGTCTTGGCATTATTAACTGGATTTGTACAAAATTACAAAAGTTTCCAACAAACTTGGTCAGAAAAGTAACAAAACCTTGCTCCCAGCTAGATAGATCTACACCGGTTGTTGCGTTAGTATGACCTAAGATGTCACATCGCAGCAAGTGTCAAGGACAACAGTCCAATGTCACTGCGGATGTTGAAATTACATCAACAACTTGTTTTTTCCTGTTTCACTTTACATTTTAGGTCAAACGAGACCAAACCAAGATGGCTTTAGTGCAAGTCGAGTCAGTATGGCAGTCTTCGTTATTTTTACCCGTGTTCACATATGAAACTGTGAAATCATTTTAGATTTATCCAACATTTCTTTCCGTTTTTTACAATGTTTTTGTATGTCACTTCAGCCTTCCCTCTACAATCCATTGATCTGTCTGTCTATCCGATATCAGTGCATGTGTACGGGAATCTCCGAGCATACTCGACCCGGCTGTGACTCCATTGCTGCCGATCTGACAAACTCCACTAAGTTTCCGCAGCAGGTCACTTTCGCATTATGAACAGCGCAACGGTACACACGATTTCTAAATTGTGTAAATAGGTCCTGTAGCTATAAAAAAAAGCTTATATATTGGTTGCCATGTAAAAATGACTTTAAAGTACAAGCTTGTTGTCTGATTGCGTGTTTTTTCTTCTCAGGGTCTTAACTCAGCTGAACGAAGAAAGTAATAAGCTAGTGTCTAGTCTGCAAATCTTTCAGCAAGGGGAGAAACAGTTAAGCGCCAAGCATGAAACCCTAGTAAACTTGGATCAGGAGTATCACTTATATACAATGTTTTCCCGATGATTCGATGGTTAAACGCATTTTTAATAAGAACCATGCAGTAAGTTTTGGCCGAGCTTCATTGTTCTTAGCTTCTTAGGGAAACTCAGCCTCAATTGTTCTGAAGCTGTTCTTAATTTTTAAAATACTCATAAGAACAACAACAGCAAGAAATAACTGGTACTGACAGTGATTGCAAATGCACCAAACTTGTAATCAGGAATCAGGCCGAATAAATCGCGAAATAAATACGATCGATCGCAACGCCTGGAGTTTTTTAACGTTCGATAAAATCGAGTTTGATGAAACTAGTAGAATTTTGCTATAAAAAGTAAACTTTAAATTGGTTTCCAAACCCCAGCCTAGGTTGTTCTTAGCTTGTTCTGAGTTTTAAGTCAAATTTGAGTCTCGTTGTTCTTACAGCTTAATTCTTTTTAACAAAAAAGTGTGTAGCTCTCTAGTTATAAAATGTAATTTATACAGGGACTACCGAATATAAAAATGACTTTGAAGTGCAAACATCTTTGTATTGCATGCTTTTTGTTCTCATGGTTTAACTCAGTTGAAAGAAGAAATCAACAGGTTACTTGTCTAGGCTGCAAAGCTCTCAGCAAAGGCGAGAAACAGCTAAGCGCCGAGTACAAAACACATGTGACTTTGAATCTGGAGTATATGTATAGTATCTATATTCAATGTTCTCCAATCGATGTTGTGCTCGCTCTCTCTAACGAAGCCTCGTCCTTGCCACAATTAAAGCAAGTCAAAGCAAAATTATATAACGTTATAAGGCGAATGCTTCCAATTTTAGTTTTTAAATTCCCCTGTGTTATATTGTCGTGGGAAACAAAAACGAGGCTCAGCGGTTTTGTACTTCTTAACACGCTAAAATGCTCTTTTGGCGGCAATACAAAGGGATCAAAAGATTTCAACTTACTCCTGTAGGCAATGAAAAAAAAGTTGAACTGAATTTTGTCTAGAAGATTGACGAATAAGTTAGATGTTAGTTTAAGAAATATAGCAAGCTTCATTTCTTCGGAAGTTAAGTGCACCAAAGCTATTAAAGCTCGTATCGAAGCTACGTTAAGGTATTGTTTACCAATGCATACTTCAACAAAACCGGAACACCAAAAAATAGCATTGCTAAACAATATTGCAAATATTTCTATGAGGCCATTTATGTTTGGAAGTTGCAATCAAAAATTTTTAATATACAACTATAACCCTCTGCACAAAAATAAAGAATATCTAAGAGAAAGTGG
The DNA here is from genome assembly GCA_027574985.1 of Umimayanthus nakama. Taxonomy (NCBI): domain Eukaryota; kingdom Metazoa; phylum Cnidaria; class Anthozoa; order Zoantharia; family Parazoanthidae; genus Umimayanthus; species Umimayanthus nakama. The sequence continues at coordinate 2,479 of JAOBRG010126104.1, read as the reverse complement.
AATCTTCGCTCCGAAGCCATGTTCTTGTGCCGTGTTTCTAGTTTCAGTGTGAAGCAATATCTGTCTTATTAAGTTTGTAACACACGATGTAACATTATACGCTTCATTTCGCGCAATGTACTTAAAAACCTGCACTTTGCGCTGGCTCTCTAAAACTCTTCCGTGCAATGTTGCAGTAGTATTGTTGGTACCACCCGGCGTGGCCCATTATGGGCTTTCCACGCCCATAAACAGAACAATAATAGCCAGTTAAAAAGGCAATGATATGATATTAATCGTTACATTTGTATTTAAGCCTGAGCGTCTCAATAGAGTTGGAGCTTTTGTTTCTTAAAACTGTCCACTGCAGGTCCTCTAGCAACACGGTGGGAAATATATTAGCAGATCACCAGATACATGTTGTTCAGCCTTAGCTGAGATTTATTAATCAGATACAAAGTTGGATGTCTGTGCTGTAAAAACGGCTGAGGTTTGCGTAGTCTAAAAGCGTTTGCTGCGATGAAGCTTGTTGTCATTTTTCTTGTTCCAATTTTAAATGCTTGTGGAAAAAACTTTGGAATTATACGAAGAGTTAACCAAACAAATGACCGTTTTGTCGGGAGATCAAACTGTCCCTTGGAATGCCATAACTTTGACGCACATGTGGTGGATGGACAGAACTGTACCTGTGAGTGTAACGAGAAGGACGACACTAAAGCGACTTTTGGATTCTACGGGTCGAGTTGGCGGTGTATATCTAACAGTCTTCTTCTAAAACAAGAAAGTAGGTATAAATGAATGAATGAATGAAAAAATAAATCATTAAAAAAAGTTGAAAAAACGAAGAAATGAAGAAAAAAGTCTATTTTGTTCACGGTGTAAACCTCTCTTAAAGAAGCTCTGGTTTTCAGCCTCAGTAGATTGTTTACCAAACATTGATATTGACAGAGTCAGAACAGAAACAGATATGCAAAATACCCTTTAAGGAATCAAGCGTTCAAAAAACAAAATTTATTAAGTATTACCTATATTCACTCTTAAGCTGCGCGAGCAGGGCTAATCCATCGATGATAGCCAACGAGAATGACGGTCAGAAAAGGGAATAAACGGCAAGAAAGAAGTTAGCCTCATCAATCCCTTCCTGACAAGTTTTGACTTGATCGAAAACATTTTTTCTACTTTTGGTTTTGTTCAGTCATTTTTTGCCCGTGCTATTGTCAATTTATTCCACTTAACGTCCTTAGCAATGTGTTGTAAAAACGCTTTGCTAACTTTACGATATTTTATTTTGCATTTTCTGCATGGTATAAAAAAATTATTAGACACACTTGGACTGAAAAAATAGTAATTCTGCGTGAGCGAGTAAACTTGAATTTGTGCTCTCTTGAAGGGGTCAACACTGGAAACGTCTAACTGTCGTTGATTGAGAGCCAGATTGCATGGCAGATTTCAATCTGATTTCACGCAGATATGGAGGAGTGAAATTTCAGCTGGACTCCTTTCCAAGTGTGTTCTAGATTGCGTGAAGACATCAGTTTTAGCCAAATTGAAGGCAAAACTTCCAGTTCTGTCTGGGTTTAAATATGGGCTGGCGTTTTCTGCCAGGTAAAATAGTATTGAGTTTAACTTGTGAACTATAATCATTTTCTGTCCGTGGCTTTATAGAGAACTGGGCAAAGTTTCAGCCCCCGACTAGAATTCCGGCTATACAATTGGGCAATGAATCTGTATTAATGCTCAAAAGGGTATAAATTGTAGAAGTACGATTTGACAGTAACTTTAGTATTTGTTTTTTCCTCAGGGTGCAAAGCTAAGTTTGGAGAAAATGAAACTTCCGACACTGTTCAAATCTTCCCCTTGAAAGAACATACCGAAGAAGTGAACAAGGAAACTTTGGACCCAGCACACGCGAGCTGCACCATCTTGCCCGATGGAGTTAAGGTTTATGACTGCACAGGAAAATGGAGAAATATTGAAAATTCTGGTGTTGTGTTTGGTGTCAACCAGATTTCATCCTCATACTTCGTAAAGGTTCGTTTGCCGAGAAAACTAGAGCACAGATTTAGCTGAAGTTTTACCTTTAAAATCTTTGCTGTGTAATGGAGTTACCAAACAGGAACTTTGAATAGAATATTGTGACCGTGCAAAACATTTTTATGTTGTCAGTCCAAGAACAGATCTTAAGGGAATGTGTCTATTTTCGCAATGACAAACTGTTGCTACAACTCGGACAACAGATTAAGTCTTCCTTCCTACTTAGTGGCGCTAACATCAAATACGATCAGTACCAACGCACTGTGGAGATCGCTTTATGAACCAAAAGAGCTTAAAGAACTGTTTCTATCGAATAACTTACACAGATTTTTCCAAGACTATAGAGATTGGCTGAGTTTATCTTGCATTTGCTGGCTTTTACTGTTATATTAAAAAGAAACACTCAAAAACTATTTCATGGAGAACATATACTCTTTCCGCTACCGACTATCCCCCACCTTATCCC
>JAOBRG010125993.1:0-19240 GCA_027574985.1 Umimayanthus nakama | reverse complement strand
AAATCTGCAATTAATACTACCATTTTGTTTTGTGCGTTTCAGGGCTGGGAGAAAGCGAAAAGACATGGCAACGAGGGTGATTACTGCTGGAGAAACTTTCTTTCGTCGAGTACACTCAAGGTAAACATAAAATAAGCCGCAGTTTGAAACGAAAAAAGAAGTTGGTCAATTAGTACTTCTCAACTAGTTCAAGGTGGAGTTTATCTGTATAATACGGTTGTCGATATCATGCATCCATTCATAATGGAATTTGTAATTGTGTATTTAGGCCGAGGAAATGTGGATACTCTGGGAATTGGATTATGTGTGTGTGTGTGTGTGTGTGTGTGTGTGTGTGTGTGTGTACACTGTACGTCGTGGAATTAACCTATTGATCCATACATAGGCTCTTGGGAGGAGAACGTATCAAAATGTTTATGCATTGAAAATATTTAAATATGTTGAGCCACTGATGCTGTTTTAGATTGGGTATGATGCTGCATTTCCTTTTTTGAAAAATGAAAGGCATTTTTATGTAAGCAACTTGAACAGAAGTTTTAACTGCACATTATCTTGTATTGTGTGCCTCCTCAGATGATAAGCAACATGAAAGACCAGTTTACACACTTGCTGTGTGATATTGGTTTCCTTGGCAACCCTAATCCCAAGGCACGTGAAGCAAACTTGTATTCAGGTGCGTCTAAGGATATTTTTGAATAAAACCAAATCCTGAGGTCTCTTGGTTGGTTATTTTGTCTCTATGTTACAAAAAGGGGTTACGATGGTTGTCAGAAGTGTTTCATTACACTTGTTTTAGGGTTTTCTAGCCTTATTTGAATCTAGTCCAGGTTTTACTGTTGAAACAAGCCGTCTCAAACTTATTCGTCGAGACTGATCCAAGTTAAAAATTCGACTAAAGTTTTTGAAACGCTTGTTCATATAGACTTATATTTTGTTCTCCTCGCCAATCCGTTTAGCTACTCAACTACGAATAATTGAATACTCTATTCTAATTTTATTCTTAGTTTTACTCTACAGTTATAGCAAACGCTGATATCCAATTTAGCTCTTATATCTGCATTCTTCCCCAAGAAAATGCGAAATTGATCAAAGCAGTTTTGTGTGCTGGTCTCTATCCAAACGTGGCCAAGATCGAGCATCATTTCAAGCTCAAAAGGTGAGACAGATTAATTCATATTTTGTTGTAACGTATAACCGTGACCTCTGCGAGAAATAATATTATAGGTATTTATTTTCTATTGAGTAATTTTTACAACCATCTGATTCTTTTTCGAGAACCATGTGTAAAACCCTCTCGAATATACAAAGACACTTATAACTGACAAAACGATTCTGGTATTCGTAGTATTATGGAGCAATTCCTTTAACCTACTGTTTTGACGAGGCACGAGTGATCCCAGCATGCATAAACTGACCTGAAAAACAACTGGTGGCGAATCTTCCCGGTGGCGAAACGACTGGGTTCCAATTGTTTAGATTGCTTTGAAAACCAAGACGAGGTCGGTTACTTGTGAGGAAATGTTTTTAGTAAAGCCCTAAAGAGATCCATTGCTTTGCCTTCAGGAACTTAGCATTTAGAGTTTCACAGACTGAGAAAGTTCTTCTCTGAACAATGATTGTATTTTCAAGCAGATTACTTTTCACCTACGGGGTCAAATACTGATCAGATAGGTGACACGATTATCTAGCTTATGTGTTACGCGAGTGTAGCTCTAAGCTGCAGATTGAGGTACATGTAATATGTTTCCGTTTATTTAAAAAAGGCACGAGTTAAAGGAATTCATTTGCTTCTTGTTTACCTTATATTTTCGGGGATGCAATGCAAGCAGACAAACTATCAATGATAATACTGTACAAATTGTTAGAGAAAACTTAATAAGTTACAATATTTTTTTACATGAGTATTGTGATGCAGCTAGTTATTGTAAGACAAATTGTTGCTACAGATTAGATTACTGCCGTGATTTGATATAAGTCAAGCAGAATTCTATGTTTGGTCGCAGAGTATTTGAAGGACTAAAGACCATAAGAAGTTGTATACAGATAGGAGATTAAATATAAGTGAGAACCGTAAGTGCCTGTTCTAGACAGATGATCACAAAGAAAGTTTTTTGAGAAGGGAAAAATAGGTAGAAAATGATCAATATTAAATCTTTAAAGTTACAGGACAGTTTCGGTAAATGATTAGTTGTTGAGAAAACGTATATCTTCATGACATTGTAAATGGAAACTGAAATCGGTTTGGAACGAATGTACCTGTTCAACAGGCCGCCGAAGTTCTTTACTCAACAAGATGGGAAGGTTGCTTTGCATCCTAGATCGGTTAACAGCGAAGTGGTGATGTATGAGGACAATTGGCTGATATATCACCACAAGATGAAATCAACTAAGGTACAAGATATTGTTTGACTCATACTTTACGGTTCCCGGCGTAATTTTTAGCCAGCAAAAGGCTGAAAAACATGCGCAGAACGTGAAAAAGCAGTGTTGGTACATTTTCGCCTTTGTACTGCACCAGAAATCATAGACATGATTGGTTTTAACCAGCAGAGATTGATGTAGTGTATGTTTGCCGTAAGACTTGGTGTGAAGCTGACGTTTCGAGCCCGTCGTCAGAGCGTACTGTAGCCAATCTGATGTTTTGTATAACGTTTTAACAAAGAAAGAAAACTGCTTGTTTTGTACTGAAGTTGATTTGCAATCGCCATCGCCTGGATGTGTAGTAGGTGTAGTAGTAACACTACTTAGTAATTACTCTTGAAATAAGATTAAGACAAAGATTATCTCCACAAGAGCTGAACAAACCGAAACTACATTTCAATTATAGTATTTTTGCTTTTCCCGGCGCCGTATCACAGGTGTTTATTCATGATTGTACGATGATTGCACCGTATCCTCTGCTGTTCTTCGGTGGAGACATCTCCGTGATCCAAGAGGAAGGACAAGACACAATAGCAGTGGATGGCTTCATTAAGTTCAAATCTCCCACTAGGATTGCTAACTTAGTAAAGGTATAGTTTACAGAGTTCTTCGGTTTTTAATTTGTATTCCGTTTGTCAAAAATTTCAAAACCTTTGAATAAAGTCTTTGGTCCTTTAAAATAGCAATGAAGAGTCTAAATGGAGCCATATTTATCTTGTAACTTTCTTATTCCAGAATATAGGCCCTTTGTGTGTGTGAGGTTGGCGCAGTTGGTAAGATCTCTGACTACCAACCAGAAGGTCTCGGGTTCAATCCCCGGCTTGGTCAAGGGTTGAACTTTGGGCGACCTTCTTTCGCCACACCGCCCGTGGACAGAGACGTTAGGCCGTGGGTCTAGGTGTTTTGGACTGTAGTCGAGCGCTTTTAACAAGAGCCCCCGGTTCGTGAATGAGGGCGACCTCTCCCCACGTTATCGAGTAAAAACAATTTATTTATTTATTTATTTACAATAAATGCCCACATCTCCTCATCCTACCCCCCTAAAACACTACTGCTTGACAGTAGCAGGTGCAATAACTCAGTGTCAAGTTTTTGCTCCTTTTGTCGAATTTCCTCCGGGTCGTTCTAAGAAAGTTTGAACGAAATATGGTTAGTTCACATTTAATTTTCAAACTAACTCTTTATACCGAGTCTTGTGGAGTAAGCATTAGGGCCGCGTACAGATAGGTTGGTAGATGACGTTCTTGAATCAGGGTCCAGCTTGGATTAGAGCTTGCGAAACGTTGGTTCAAGAGAGCGGGTAATTAAGAGGGGCTAGTTCTATTTTGTCTCTTGGTGGCATCAATAACTAGTTTTCCTTCAAAATAGTGTTGACTACCTTCAATCTTCTCTTTCCAAGACCGCCGACAAGGTCAACCCCTCCCGGAATTGAAAAAAGTAAAATCGTCGCCCCTTTAAATGATTGTATAACGATTGATCGTGTTTGACATCTTCTCATGGCCACGTGCCGTCTTCCCCCGAAGGAGCTGCGTTCAGCACTAGACAGACTGCTGGAGCAGAAGATTGCCCAACCGGAAATGAAATTGAGTGTTGGGTGCGACACCGCTGACAAGGGAAGTCAACTGCTGCACGCCATTATCGACCTTATCACCTCCGAGCAGGTCACCAGTAAGGTAACGGAAGTATTCATACTCATTTCGGGGTGAACTTTGCCGATCTCAATTAGAATTTATGTACTTGTAAATGTAAACTCCCAAGAAGAGGATCGGTGGGAACTTGCCCAAAGTCAAACATCCTCCATGCATGTCCAATTGACTCTGTAAGCGTCAAGTGGGAAGAGCATGTCGAAATTTGTAAGTGCCGAAAGTTTAGGGATTTGTAGATCTGTATTCTTGTAAAGTTTTTAAAAACTGAAAATCTAACAGAGAATGTATCGGGATTTTGCTTTGGCAGGGCAAGCGATGCCCTCCCAGCCTCGATCTTGTGCAAACATTTTCTTTGAAAATTTCAGGATTTTTTGTTTTAAAAACCTCAGTAATGTCACAGTTTTCAATATTAAATCCCCATGTTTTCGGCACTTATTAACTTTTACCCTCTCACTCCATTTCTGACGATTACAGTGCTAACGTCAGGTTTTCAATTGTCTTAGGAACCATAAAAAGGGTCTATATACACCAACTGAGACGAATTGACCTAACTTTAGCCAAGATGACTCTTATCAAAAATAAACTGTTAAGTTTTTGAGATTGGGCATAAAAATGTTGTCAGTACTTCGCTGGGGAAAGAAATGAAACCGCGGAACCTATCATGTCGCATTCCCCCACCCACGGGACAAGGAAAACGTCAAAATCCTGCCCATTTTTCCTCCCCCGGGGTTTGCAAAGATAGGTGAATAATTTCTTGATATTTTGAAGGCTTACTGACCAGGTTAGTAACGCTGCGTAATTCATGTCTTAAATTTGGAGCGAATAAACATTTTATTTTTAAGCTACCTTTGGGTTTGCTGAGTGAGAAATTTTGCTTCTATCCTAAAGGGAAAGACGAAATCAAGGTGATCCATTCAGAACAAGCGCTGCCTCGTCACCCCATCTGACGCATCAGTTGTACCTGGTACTTATGCACAGTCTTACATAAAGGCTAATGGGTGTATGGTTTTGCACAAGAACTTAGCTGTGTAAAGTGCTCAGCTACTGTACCGTCGAGAGACAAGAAACAAGTTGCTGTGAATCACGGTAGCTGTTTTGAGGATCTGTTTAGTTGCCTGTCAGCGGTTGTTCTCTGACCGTAATTTAATGGGCGACAGTGTTTTTATTACCGATGTTACAAGACGCGTACTTGGACGTAATACTAAATAAGAAGCCCAGGAACAGCTTTCACCTAGTTGTGATTCTTGTCCCATAATTCAGAAAATAAAGCCAGTCAGTAGCCAGGAAACTGGGGCAATCATTATGTATTATGCGGTGTTAAATAGGCAGTATTCAACTTCTTCGTCTCCCTATTGGTTCGTCATCCCGAAAATATCCGAAGATTCGCCAATAGTTTTTATATTGGCAAAAAATTCAGAGGTAGCGTACGCCATAAGATCCCACTCAAAAGCGTTGCCTACTGATCTACTTCACTCTTTTTTTAGTATGAAAACGATTTTTATAAGAGGATTTGCAGCTGAGAGGAAGTCAAAGTTTAAGACTTAATTCACAGAACATACCCAGGCAGGGACTAAGAAAGGAATGCCTCTTTCTACAGGGAACAGAGAACTGCTACTGAAATATCGTACCACTTTTGTATGAGCTGAATTAGATGTTTGGGTCAGCCTTATGAATACACAGTTTAATTCGAAAATATCGGGAACATCTTGAGAGCATTTGAGGCCAAGATTCTGAAAACGAAATAAGAACCTTCAGCCTAAGAGTACATATTTCTTTAAACTTAACTTTGAATCAAGTACGTGGCATAATGAGTTGGCGCTTTATATCAGGTTAAAACTACAATACAAGCCAGACGAGTTAAGGTAGCATTTTTTATTTAAGGCCGGGGGAGCTGGCAAGAATTTAGGGGGTCATCATATTTTTCAGCAGTGGGATTGGGATCATCAAAAGTCATTGCTGGGGTAAGAAGGTAAGCTATTTTTTTCGGCAGTGTAAAAAAAAGATAGCCTGTCAAGCAATTATCAAGCCAGAATTTCAGGGTCAGCCGGATGCAGGCAATAGGCCTTTTGCAACAACAGGTCACATGGTACAAAATCCGCCATACTGGAGGGCAAAAGAATGTGACAAGTCTCCACTGGGAAGCGTAAACAAAGAAAAATCACACTTTTCTAGTTACTCGTGTATTTTTTTGAGGCTGGCACATTCTTTTCAATCCAGTATGGCGGATTTTGTACCATGTGACCTGTTGTTGCAAAAGACCTATTCTATAACCAGAGAAATGCTTATTCTGGAGGCAATAAGCAAAATTAGGTGCGACTGGCATCAATCAGCACTAGAAGAACCGTTGCTTGATATGAACTGGGGACCAACTGCAAGGCAAATTATTGTAACAAAGCTGTCAGAATGGAAAGCAAACAAATAATTTGTCAATAGCAAAAACAAATAAAGAAGCACCGATCAAAACTGCAGAAAAGAAATGTTTGTTGGGTTAAATCTTGGTGGCACTATTAGTTTGCAAGTGTTTCACAAGTTCCAAAAATAAAATATTGGAAAAGAAGAAACTGAGGGGAAGGGGGCTATGATTTTGGGGGATTATGGTATTGAGGGGATCAGGGTTTTTGCTAATTCTCTTGATAAATCTTGCAAGTATCGCCAGCCATAAAATTGAACGCTTCCTAATTGATTACAGCAGTACGTTGACCGTCCGGGTGAATGTAGTGCTGTTCTTGGTTGTGACTGACGTTTCGATAACAAGTGTCACTGGAAGACGTCTTCAATAACCGAGGATAACTTACACACAGATTGTTAGGTCGTGCGTCGCAATCAACAACAGTGCTCAGGACTACATTTGCCTGGACTTTCACTCTGCTGAATTTCCCTTAAGGCCATCCTAATAAAATGTCCAATAAGGTTCACTAAGCTTTACTGGATTTGGAATCCAAATGTGGAACAATCCGTAGCAGTTTTACAGCTGAAGATGCAGATAAACGATGAAAATCGTCGGATAAAACTATGGAATAAACTTGTCCCCCCATTTTGTAGTACGTGAAACATCGCCATTTGTGGAGAATTAATGTAAACTACGTAAAATTTTCAGTAAGGCTCTACTCCGAGAACGAAGTATTCCATTGGTCATTGAACAATAACATTAACAATAACTGACACTTTTTAACAATACACTATTGTACGTTCTTTACGGATGGTCAGTTTAAGAATAAAAGTTTTGGTTATTTGTATTGTGTTTTTATCCAATGGGATCTTTCGTTCTCAGAGTAGAGGGCGACTCAAAATTTTTGGTGGAGTTAGCAGTACTACCACGGATGCTATTTCATATTGTTTTATTTCTTAACTGAACAATGAACAGGTGCTCAGATTGGCACATGTCCACACAGAGTGTGTACGCCATCTCGAGATCCTTGATTTCCTGCAATTCTTGAGGCCTAGAGGTCCTGGAAAGTTACTTGAATTTTAAATTTGTTGCCCAACGCATATTTTTGCTACGTTTGGTGTATTGTACATACGTTGTACATTGTCAATGCACTCATTAAATTTTTCCGGTTAGGTAAACTTCTGCAATGTTTATCCCGTGTTAAAAGTCCTTCAAAGAGTCTCCCAGTCGTTGACGTTTTTTCTGAAAAGTCCAGAACTGGCAACAAAATTAAACCTGGCCCAAGGTGAGGAATTCTGTTTGGTGTATGTCCTCGTTTTTGTTTTGTGCTCTCCTCGTCGACATTACCGTATTGTCAAGGTTCCAATGACATCCGCATAGTATTTTACGGCTGTATTTTGTGCAGTACACATGATAACCAGCCTTCCACAGGTACGACCTACTACATATTAGGAAAGGTGACTGATTACACATGGAACACAGGTTATTTCTCATTTTTGACGAGTCAGTGTCGTGTTTATTATGACGTACGGATATACCACTCTCGCAAAGATAACGAAATCCGCCGCTGCTACCAGCCGACGGGATAAGGAGTGGTCTTGTTGCACATTGAACTCCAAACTGGTTTGTCATTTATGTGACACACTCCAACTGTAACAATCAAGGATGGAAGAGCTCTACGCGAGCCAATAACCAACATACAAACCCACATGGCAGGTTGGACTCTCTAACGTCGGCAGAAGTACCACCTAGGGGAAGGTAACTCGTACAGTAACCTGCATCCCTTACGTGTCGCTTATTTTGTGGCAATCTTTGCACCAGATAGCAAATAATACGTACTGGACGAGAAAGTGGGACTGGGAGCGCACAAACCAATCTCACTATAATCCATTCATGTGCAGGTCATCCATCATCCAATTGTAACAACCGCAGATTTTGAAATTCCAATTTGGGCCGCACAGACGTGTACTACCCTCCCACAGGTGAACCCGTCATCACAACGGCGGACGGGACAAGGTGTAGTCTGGTAGCTTAGCCGGACCCTCATTTCAGAAATCTCATCAGCTTAAAGACTCGCTCCAACTGCGTTTGGATTCTCTTATTGCGCAGCGCACACGGATACCACCCTCCCACTGGTAAACCCGTCACCATAATCGGCGGACGGGACAAGGTGTAGTCTGGTAGCACAGCCGGATTCTCATTTTAGAAATCTCATCGGTTTAAAGTATCACTTCAACTACGTTCGGATTCTCTTATTGCGTAGTGCACACGGATACCACCCTCCCACAGGTAAACCCGTCACCTTAGCCGGCGGACGGGACAAGGCATCGTCTGGTAGCACAGCCGGATTCTCATTTCTCATTAGTTTAATGACTCACTCCAACTGCGTTTCGATTCTCTTATTGCGCAGTGCACATGGATACCACCCTCCCACAGGTAAACCCGTCACCATAGCCGGCGGACGGGACAAGGCGTGGTCTCTGGTTGCACATGGGGCACAGCCGATTCCTTACTTGAGAGGATCGCATCCATATGATCAGGTTGTACCTTTCCCCGCTGGTGATTGGTAGTGCAGCATGCATCTGCTGCCCGCGATGGAGGGCTCCGTAACACGGCCTGTGCTCGAACTCAGAGCACTCTGCTTCATTCATTGGCACCTGCAGCAAGACAAAAGACGAGACTTCACCTTCGGATGTCTTTACACTTTGACTAGTTATAAGCGTGCTTACGCATCACCACTCAGCAGCACAAAAGGTCAAAAGCTTGCAAGTGGAGATGATTTTGAGAATTTTTTTTTGCAATAACCAGACATTTAAGAGAGCGAATCAATATCGTTGTTCGTATTTTACGGTAAACTATAATTTCAACAGAATAAATCTGTAAGTTCATTAAGTCCTGTTTGTATGTACTTTGTACTTTGGTTTTTGCTTTACATTCTTTTTTTTCTTTTTTCAGACGACTTTTTCGAATTTATTCTCGAATATTTATGAAACTAGACGCTCATAAGTCTTATGAACCGTTTCTATGAAACTTTTAAGTTGAAAGAAATGTTTCTAAAGTGGAATTTCCTTGTGGTTTCAGCAGTATTTTTATATCAAACCATTTGACTTCCACTGATTATATCTGGATCTACCTGATCCTTAAAGTTCCAATACAAACAATTTGGTTGGTTGTGACAACGAGCCACAAACTCCAAATCATCAAGGACTGGGTGTGCAAAATTCTCCCGAATCTTTTAAGAAAATATACGGAGAACGGTTAAGAGAATCTAGCAGCATTTGATGCGGCATTCTTGGGAGTGAACGGTTAAAACGCCAATATTACCTGGTGAGGTAACATACTAACACGAGTTTAGGAGATCAAGCATGGGGGAGGAGGTGACGACGGGGTCGTAACAGCTGTAGCCTCTGTGGATCCCTAGGGTAGGTGATGCTCCAACCCCCGCCCCTCCCCCCCCCCCTCACGTACGTACCGTCCTCATGTTACCAAAATAAAGAGAACTTTCTGTGAACTCCCGCCCCAGACAAACGTTCGATGTGACTTCGGCGTTGTCGTAGTGGTAACTCAGGTCCAGATCCTCTCCGATCTTGTACTGCACAGTGAAGGCTTTGTGGGAGTCCAGTGACCCTCCCACCCAGTCAGGGAACAACAGCTTTGCCAAAGGGTTCAGGTACTGGCATCTCAACGGGGTTATAAAATGTTCATCAAAACCTAACTCGTTTAGAAGCACCTAAAAAGATGATTAATAAGTACTGTTAGAAGATCACTTCAAAACTGCTGTTTCGTTTAATATATCAGTCGCAATTTGTACTCGTGAAAAGCGAGCTGGAAGCTGAGAGATCTCCATATATGAGATTTATTTTGCTTAATGGGCAAATAAAGAGCATGAACCTTTTTTGTGTGGCGACTCACTTTGGTTCTAACACTTGGACAAAAGATCCTCGTCCTAACAAAACTTTTAAATTAAAACAGATACTCTTAAGAAATCTTGTTTCAATTTTCTTTGAGTATACCCTGCGAGCAGAGAGCTCTCGTGTTTTTTGTGTGCATGGGAGACCACTGCTCGCAAGGTATCTTAGTACATTGTTAAAGAATTTTTTTTCACAAAAATGCCTCGCCTATGCCCAAGCGGGTAGTCTCCGCTTCTGCTGCCTACAACTCGCGCCAAGCGTATTTTTGGGTGCCCTCGTCATCTCTTTTCAGGTGGTGTCCTTTGCAGGGCAGCTTTGGGGGTTCCATTCTATGAACGTGACCAAGCCGCAGGCGCCGACGTTTGATCAAGACTATATACAAGGCTACAACCATTCTTTTTGTAGAGTTTCACGCTGAATAATTATTAAGCCAGAATACCCAGCACACCTTTCTCAAACATCAGTTATAGAAGAATTGAACCTTTGAAGCACACTAAACATTTTTTCATCACGTACCAGCACTCTGTCAAGTAAGACTAAATTTACGTGACTGTTTTAGAACCATATCTTTGTCTTGAAGATGTACCTCTGTATTTACATGATAAACTCATCAAACCTGTTCCAGTTCACGTGTCAGATTCATTCGCCTGTACCTTAGAAAATTCAGAAATTTCAGGGCGTATTTTATCTTGGAATGACGTTTAAACCACATTTAATATAAACACATATGTTTTAGTCTGTCGTTGCCAACAGAAGCTTGAAATGTTGCAAGTACTAGATTCAAAACAAAAAAAACGACCTCGAAATTTACTCTGACTTCTCAGGAATCAGTACATTTCCAAAATTGTATCAGGAATTTCGAGAAACAAAATATAATTGCAGGGTTTTCCAGTAGGTGTCCAAACAAACCCAGAGGTCTACAGATAACGAGTTCATTTTCTTACCCCAAAGTTGTTCATTGTGTTGGGTCTTCCCTTTGGAAGATCCGATTCCTCAAAATTACACAGTTCTTCAATGAACTCTCGACAAAACTCAGGAGTAAAGACTTGAAACGAGTACACTTGTTCAGCTGCAAGAGAACAAGGCCGGTTATCGATATATAACACTGAACTTCATATGGTTTAGGAAGATAGGAAGGAAGCAAGCAAGCAAAGAAGGAAGGAAGGACGGAAAGAAAGAAACAGACAGATGGGCAGAAAGAAAGAAATTGCAGAAAGAAACTGCAGAAAGAAACTGCAGAAAGAAACTGCAGAAAGAAATTGCAGAAAGAAAGCAAGGAAGAAAGAAAGAAAGTAAAAAAGAAAGAAAGAAAGAAAAAAAGAAAGGAAAAAAGAAAGAAAAAAAGAAAGAACAAATTGGGAAAGAAAAAAAAGATTGTTGTAAGTCTTGCTGGATTTCCCAAAAGGTGTCTGTTGAAATTGTACAAATGGGCATCTTGTAGTCGCAAAACGGCCATCTTTAAGACTGTTTCCACTTTTGCGAATTCGGTCGCGCGAACCGGTATGATCGCACGCTCTAGTTTTGAAAAGGAGCGATCTGATTGGCTGTTGCTTATTTTAATTGCGAAAAAGTGGAATGTTATTTAACTTCCAGAGCTGGCCGCACGTTCGCCGGAGAACGCTCGCTTTCTGCTTGGATTTCGAGCTGGGCTGCCTGATATGTCATGTTGGTTAACATATTGAAGATCCTATGGATACTCAAACAGTTTAGCAGGCAGCCCAGCTCGAAATTCAAGCAGAAAGCGAGCGTTCTCCGGCAAACGCGCGGCCAACTCTGGAAGTTAAATAGCTTGAAAGAGGTCAGTTCAGTTCGGGGGCGGTCCCCCGTCTGTCTCAGTAACGACACCGTTTAGAAAACCTAGCCAGACATATAATATGAAGTTTGTTTTTCTCTTATTTAATTTTCATTTCTTTTTGCAAACTAAACCTTTTTTGCAAGAATTTAATTTTAACAGGGAATAAACAGCCCCCCCCCCCCCCCATCCCCTAGGAGCAAAAACGGCTGCTTGATGGGATGGCAACAGATTTAAAACGATATAAAACAGCGCAGTGACGGAAAGATTGACGGTTTCAATACATCTCCAGCAATTTGAGGATCTTATATTCCAAAATTGTTTGGAAGTAACATGCCCCGGCACCTCCCTAGAAGCCTTGTGTCTTCGGCACTTACACGGCCTTTCATTTGAAAATTAATAGTTTTGAACCAGGTTGTTGAGGTGTGCACCTCCCCATGAAAAATTCTGGCTACGGGCCTGCTAACTGAAATCATAACAAAACTTTTCCCATGGTGATATTAAAACTATGGCCCCCGAAAACTGCTAAAGCTGTGTTACTAGCCGACCTTTTCAAGTACAAAAGCAGCGCTGGTGACGAGATCGAGCAGAAAGCACCTGGTGGCGCCTGTCAAAGCAGCTTACATTCCTTACACAAAGTAGTACATAGAAATAAAAATACACTTTGTTCACCATATTTTAAAAGATTCTGTCAAATGAGTTCCAAACACCGTGGTAACTAGCATGCACTGTTCGAGAATAGCCTGGATACTCGACCAACGGCTTAACGTCCCTGCATGTTCACGTACTAACTCCAATTATGCATCAAGGAAACCTGTCCTAATAGAATGACAAAATCTTAACTACAAAGCTGTATGAATCGCAACCATGTTTCTTGAACTTCCGGATCAAAATCCGACATCCTTTTCACGCATCTTTAGCTTCGCGAAGTTGAAAGCTTTTGGTACGCAGAAACTGCCATCCGGAATCCAGATCCACGACAAGTTAAAGAGAGTATTGATTATTCCAAACAATTTTTTACTGAAGTGTAATAACTCTAGTTGGACTGAGGCGAATCAGTTTTAGTTTTTCCATTGCCTCGATGAAGTAAAAGATTCTTCGTATCACATCTAAACCTTTAAATCTTACCATCACTTTTCTTGATTAACGACACAAGTCCATCAAGCGTACTGTCTACTTGTTTTGTGTACTCCACAATTCGCTTAAAGCTTTCTGCCACGAAAGAATCCTAGATAAACAACGTAACAAGGTCGATTCAGTTTTACTTCACCGTGGGGAACTAACATATGTCGGACAACGTAGCAAATACAGGGGTTTGTCAGTGGCAAATTCGAACAACAGTAACTTCACCTCTAGTTATGTAAATACTTTCTTATATTGCTCTTTAAATATGTTTCAGATTATTAGAAGCTGAAGACTTTTGTGGGTGCTTCAACAAAATTGCACTTATCAAAGATCCTCATTGGCTTCCCGTACAACAAAGAATCATATCTCTCCTTCAAACACTTACTACCAGTACTTGCAAGATTTCCTGAAACAACCTCCCTCCAGCCTCTGTTCTTCCTCCAAGAACCTACTCTTTGACTCACAAAGATTTAATATCAACTCTTGAAGTGCTAAAGTCTTTGCTAATGTCACTACACAATATTATGTAGTCTTGGACTTTAAACACTTTCTCTAATTTCTTAACTTTTATTTATAAAATCATACGTTTAAATACATATATCAGTCTCACTTATCAAATATTTAGAGCAACTTCATTCTTCGACTTGTAAATAGTTATTAAAACTATTTGCATAACTTGCTTTTAAACGCGTTTGAACTGCAAGAAGAGGCGTTATAAATCCTATGTATACATTTTACGTCATTGTTATTATTTTATCATTACTACTATTATTATTATTATTGTTGTTGTTGTTGTTGTTGTTGCTAATCAGTTTACTAGCTTCTAAGTTATTCTCCAATGACCCCTCTCCTTTGTAGAACCTTCACCTGTAGCTTCCATAGATGAGGGTGTTTCTTTCGGTACTTCTCAGCAATAAGTGCTTGTCTCTTCTGAGATTCACAGCTGAGATTTCTGCGTCTTTCTACTTCGGTTTGAATCTAAAAAAATAAGTTTAAGATAACTTAGATGTTCAATTTGTTTGCAAAAGCTCTCGATAGCTTAAGTTGAAGCCACTGAGGACTTACAAAAACATAAGTTTAAATTTGGATTTTGACAGTTGAAAAATGAAAAAGAGTCCGAAAATATAAAACAATTCAAAAATTTTAAAGCTTTCAAATTTTTGACAGTGATCATGTTATCCATAATTGACTGCAGAGAAAAAAGCCAAAAAGAAATTTACTTTTAATACTATTATCACCCTTCACTCTCTCCCACATGTGTTAATTTCACATTTTTTAAGCTGAATTGGTTCTTTCCACACGGACATTTTCAACCCTTGTGGTTGGTAGTGGTGGTGGTGGGGGGGGGGGGGATTGAAGTCACACCCTTTGCACCCCCTGCATAAACATCAGAATTTTCTAAACACACACACAAACTGTTTTGTTTGCATTTTGTATAATGTTTGATAAAGTTTAGCCGACTCGGTCAAACCTGCCCTCCTCCTATGCTCCTTGTTCTCTATTATAGTTATAACTCATCACACCAGTGTAACAGCTGGCCAACCTCTTCTATGACCGCCCTCCACTGTTCATCAGTTGAACATCCTCTGTTGTACAACAGCTGAAAAGTAACTGAAAATTAACTGCTGTAAAAGGAAAAGCAAATCATTACAAGCCCACATTTTTATTATAAAAAGTACATGAAGAGCTGCTGTACTTAGACATTGCTTTCAAGCTACTAGTAACAAGGGGGCACAGACTCATACCCAGGCTCTTCCCTCTCCCTCAAGAGAGCCTGGGTATGATCTTACATAATCACCCCTAACCACTAAATGTTTTTTGCATGTAGCTTATCAGGGGGGGAAGTGGGTCAGGAGTGCAATGAAGGCTTTTGTTTTTTAAACCAACACCATTTTTACTAAATTTTTACAATAATGCATGTCTTGCAAGTGCAACTTACAACTTATGCTCACACTGTTTATATATATTTTTACTCTGTCAATCACAAACTTTTCAAAAATCCTGATAAAATATCAGTAGGAACTACAACCTAAAAACTAAATCTATTATTTACAAGCACACGCTTCATAGCAGGTGTTCAGAACCGAGATTGGGGGGAATATTATCTATATAGCTGGAAGTTGCCCTTGATGCATGAAATATTCTTAAAGGGTTGCAGTCTTCATTTAATTTATTTTTTTTTATTTTTAGGTTGTCAGTAAGACAAAAGTAGTTAAAGTTTTAGCAAATAAAAGCCAGTATGAACCCTTTACTAACCTAGCAAGGAAATTTGACTCTCTTGAGGATTTTCACTCTAACCAGTCAGCGGTGTCCAATATTTCTTTAGACTTAGAGGTCTACTGAAATTCCACCTTTATGAATCTGATATTCAAATTACAACCCCCGGAATCTGCCAAAATTAGAATTTTAGTGAGATAGGGTTGTCATGAATGAACTTAAGCAATTGGCTAAATTCAAATTAGGAATTGGGTCCATCAGTAACTTTGTGCCTATAGGATCCGGAATCGGATTCGGAAAGAAAAAACTAGCCAATTAGTAGGAATAGGCTCATCCAGAGGCGGGGGAGGGGTTAGTTAAAAGGTAATTTACCTTTTTGTACTCTTGCATGAATTGTTCTTCACTTTCAAATATTACATGAAGACCAAAACCCTTTAGAAATATGTTATGTGTGAAAAAACATTGGCAAACAAAATATTCGCTTCCGTCCGCCATTTTTAGTGTTTTCCTCGTTATCAGTTTCCAGGTTCTCTCGGCCAAGGATGATGCATTCATTGATGCATGATGGGAAATCTGTAACCAAAGCAAAGATGGCGGAAAAAACAAATTGTGAGCTTTGTTGTCATTTAAAACTATCCGGTGAACTTGGATAAGGTTAAGTATTCTTTTAAGCGGAATAACGTTGTTAATATGCCTATGCTTGTTTCGTCAGTTTAAAAGTTAGCGATGAAATGTGGCGCTTTGGTATTGAATAATTCAAATTTAACTTAATACAATCGCCAGTTTTACTTTTCAAAAACTGCCTTTTGGTGAACTTGCCATAGCAACAAATCAGGGAACAGTATTGCAAATTTTAAATATCAAGGTTGTCAGTTGAAAGGTTTTAAACGAGCCTTTACCTGTTTCCGTGCTTCGCATATTCCGAATGGTTACCCAATTTACTGAATACTGGAAAATTTACATGTACCTGTGACCGTGAACGTTTAGCAATTTTCTACGTCGACCGCTGTCATAGTCAGACAGAGTCAGTACATACCATGGCCCATCTACTGGGAAGTCAGAGCAATCTTGAAAGTTTGCAGCAAGATGTGCGGGACATTCATGGAGTTGCTTGTGACATCTTGTCCCGCGTTGGCCCGGTTCGCTTCCCATCGTGGAAATATCCCGACAAAGTGTCGTGTGAACTGGACATCGATGAGCTGCTTGAAATCTACTGTTACTCCCAGGACGAGGATCACAGCAAACTATCACACATAATCCTGTTTGAGCTTGTCATTGAAAGGTAGGTCTTTTTGACCCATAGCTATTTGACCAACATCAATATATTTTTTTATTTACACTTATTTTGCAATTTACTATTTACAAAGTTTGAACAGAAAAATAGAAGTGCTAGGACTCCAGATGTAGTAATGACAAATCGAGTCTGGAGTCCCATTTACAATATTTTGAAAAAGAAATAGTGGTCGAAAAGAGAAAGTTATTAAAGAAGGTTAAAGGTTTAAAGAAATACATATATACAGACACAGACACTCATGCACACACTTACGCAGACAGACACATAGATTTTGTATTAAAAATAATACTAAGAGAAAAGCCAGCATGATACAAAGACAAGATTTTGATAATGTCTCTTAAAGTTTTGGGAGACGCAAATTTCAGGTGTGAGTTTTAAGAAACTTTGCCTTAAGTTTCTGTTTAAATTTTTTGCAGTGATTAATTTCTTTTGTGTTATGGTCAATGGAATTCCAAGTACATGGTCCTTGATATCTCAAACTGAAGGGGTGTCTCATGGTTTCAGGGTTGACCCACTCCGTCTTGCCCGGTGTGTTGAGAGGAGAGGTTTGCATAGTTGTAAGATCCTCTGTGCCCCAATTCTGAAGTCCCTGGTTTTCTCCCTGGCTATTGAGGGTTGAATATTTCAGTGACTTTTTTTCCTTCCAAAGTTCACTCAATCAATCTGATAACACTTAACGTCAAATTGACATTAAGGGTGACGGGTTGTCTCATGGTTTTGGTATTGACCTTAAGAAAAAAATGAGAAAAAGCAAATGAAACATTTGGTAAGAATTAAACAAGAACTGCAAAAGCAGCTGTTTCCATTATAAATTAACTATCACTTTTTTATTTTATTGGTTTATAAACCTGCAGATGTAAACTTTGCAAAAATATAATAAAACTGAGATCTTGTTTGACTGTTTCTAAAACGAAAGAAAAGTTTACTAAAATTGATGAAAATTACACCAACGAGTGATCACCAGAATATTTTTTCTGTTAAACAACACAAAACACCTGCATACCTCAAAAATCAAGATGCACATCATACATCATCTGAGGTGATTTGCATAACAGCACAAAATATAAAAGTAAGTCAAACAACTCCAAATTTTATAAAACAAGGAGAAAAATAAACCAATTCAAAAAGTTTGTCTTGATTTATATATATAACTTCAGTCCATGTCCTAGACTTTTTCAAGAGTTCTTTATCCATCTATATCCGATCTACTATCAGTGACATCAAATGATAAGTCACTGATATTTTCACTTCGAGTATCACATGTTCATAACTGAAAATTCCTTTAGTGAAGGAGGAGGTACTCGGCAATCCAGCCACTGCAGCAGTTACTTTAAAAATGATTGGACTGCTTAATCATGGATCAGAATATTGCTACAAACTTTTTTTCACTTACAACCGGAAAAGATCTGTTATACCCTGATTCCCTCAACCCTGATAATAGTAATTAAAGTCGAATTTCATTGAAGAGTAAAGAGAACAAGGAAAGATGAAAAAATTCATGTTTTGGTTATCTTTGTCATCCATAGACTGAGTTTGATTTGTTCATTTGGAAGCTACTAACAATGCTGAAAGAGAGAGCACCGCCAACTTACCACCATCTTCATCATGCTCAATTAGGTTTTAAAATTTTGAGAAAATTTGCAATAATCGTAAAATTAACTACATAAAACTTTTTCTAACTACAGGTAATATAGTTCTCACATCGTTTTAGTTGACTGTAAACAGAGTTCAGAATAATTTTTGAAAGTCTACTTAATTTTGCAGGCTATTTGTGTGCAGGTTAAAGTTTTGATAACCAAAGATTACAGTCCAATATGTAATTGCTTTCACTAGCAGAATTTGCTGACTGTTGGCTACAAGAAGTATACATTTAGAAACTTTATAGGTAATGAAAAAATTAGGAGCCAAAAATACAAGAAGCCAGATCTAGAGCAAAAAGAAGGAGAGACAGAAAGACAGATATTTTATTTACATGATTGTGGAATGATGTATTTCTGTACCTACATGTACAATTTAACTGTCAGTACTATTTTCTCAGACTAGTGCTAGCACTTCAAGGCTTGTCCCAGTTCTGTGACAACCTTCTCAAGTCATCAGGCAAGGAACCACGCCCAACCAGCAGCCGACTTGTTGGTTCGTCAATGTCAGTAGGTCTTGTTGCCAAGAAGTTTTGGAACAAGCTTGTCCACGTGCAGCAGACAACTCAGCAGCTGCAATTAGAGGTTAGCAACAACCTCAGCAATTTGGTTTAAGAGCTACAGGCACAGTATCAAACTTGTCGGTATCAAGTTGGGGTGTCACACACTGTGTTCACTTGTACATGTACTGTGCAGTGTGGCTGATAAACGACACTGTGGGTGTGGATCTGCATGTATCACTACAATGCACATCAACTGTACTGTGGCTGTGTTTTATGGATCAAAAGGAATATCCTGAATTTCATCA
>JAOBRG010125882.1:0-13403 GCA_027574985.1 Umimayanthus nakama | reverse complement strand
ATAACATAACATAACATAACATAACATAATACAGGTATGAAACTGGAGTCGGAAGATACAAATGCTGTACACAAAGAACCTTATACCTTAAACAAGACTTAAGACAAACCAACCAAGGATTGATGTTTGCAGAAGTGTAAAAAACTGGTCCATAAAAAAATGAGCTAATAAAATTGTCACCAAACATATACTTTAAACTAACAAACCTCAGTTGTGAGATGAAAGTGCTCGCAATAACACGAATGTATGTTTTTCTGACTCTAAATACAGAAATTTTATACTCCGAATTTGAATCTCACTATCAAAATCTGAACGCAGCTAAGACCCGTTCTGTGGCAATGAATATGCGTGTATATGATAGAGGAAGAAAATTAAGTGCAGCGAAATTCCCGGCTTTCTATATTAAAAAGTGTGCAACAAGCACAATGAAGTCAGCATCTATGTTGTTATTGTTATTGTCTCATAAATTTGTGCGTTAACAACCAACAGTTTCAATTTTTCCAAATTATTTTAATTCTTTTGTTCAGTCTTGATTGCTATCAGGGAAGGCAATACTTTTCCCTTACTTTGTTATTTCGTTTTATTTACAGCCTTTTTTAAATGTAATATGTGCACAGCAAAGAGAAAAGCTTGAACCCTTCGTTTTTATATGGAATTGGTCATAGAGAAAGGTTTAAAACTAAGTCATTGATCAGTATAAAGACAGTAAGCCTCAGTATAATCAGTACTGAAAAAAACATTGTCCAAACGAATAAAGGCTAAACGTGAAAAAACAAATTACTCCTTTGCCACCCGAGGCTCAATGACTGTAAATGTTTGCCTGGTACCTTCTATAAAGAATCTCATTCAGGGAGAGCCTCCCGAATGACTTCATCGCGGTCGTTAGTTGTGCCAGATCGTAATGTTCCCTCTATCTGTTCGTTCTGCAGTGCGAGAAATCTAACCGCACATTGCACAAGTGTAAAGGAGTTCGAGGTAAGATCTCAATTCGGTAAGAATTTAGGCGACGGAGTAGGTTGGTTTGGTTAGTTAGCTGGCTGATATTTTTGATCCGCCGACTTCATTTCGGAATGAGAACTTCTATATCAGTACTAAACGTGGAATTAATTGTGTCTGCTGACAAGGTAACTTCTGCTGAAAGTTAAGAGTCAGGTAGAACATATAGGCCTATAGAGCAAGATTAAAATTTCACCATATAAGAAAAGTCTAAGCGGAGGAAAATAAAGGTTGAAATTGCAGTCAGCAGACAAATGAAAATGTCTACTGAGTCATTTCCTTTTGGTCGGCGGGTCAAATAAACTAAGACTAAGAAACAACGGCTTCTTTGATCGCGCGATCTATGTTTGTAAGTGTTTCAGGGTTGTAGTGTTCTGGGTTTTGTCTCTGACGTTTAGTCCGTCGTTTTTTCCATGTCGTGTTTCCTGCATTTCGCATTTCCTGCATTCCGTGTTTCCTGCATTCCGTGTTTCCTGCATTCCGTGTTTCCAGCTTTCCGTGTTTCCAGCTTTCCGTGTTTCCTGCATTCTGTATTTCCTGCAACAAAAGCCCGTTGTGCAGCATACACGAAGTATAACATCTTTAGCGGGAAAATTGCAAGATGGCGGACGAAACGACGACTTCAGTGTCCAAGGTTTGTGAAAGCTGGCTGCTACTTCTTAGATCGGTAACAGTGATAACTAAAGCTTTCTTTTTTCAATAACCAGGGATGCTTTGTGTTCAAGCCATCTAGAAGTACTTCAGCGAGAAGAAAACGCCACAGTTCTGTAGGTAAGATGGCTGCACATCAACTGATGAACTGCTTTTAATTAACGCTTTGCCCTTGGCCAGTTTTGGTCGATTATCATTATTAAAATGAGTTCTAAATTTCAGCGGAGGTCTTTCCATTTTTAGCAACTCCTTTAAACAAAAAATATACCTGGGTTATGATTTAGTCTTTGTTTTATTAACAACCGGCCCTTAATGTCTGCAGTGACTTACATAGGGTGTTTTGATACAAGCCTTTACCAAGTGCACTACTACTAGGGGATCGATGTAAACCAGTGCAGCCCTTGGACACTTTGTAACCTGCATTTGTCTGCGTTTGGTTTGGAAACCAACTTCCATGGACTTGAATTGACTTATGCAAGCTACAAGCTGCTAACAGATACAATAGCTTCAGTCCGTTTTTATCACGCAGCACAAGTATCTCATAATGCACATGTCATCGGCTTCCCCGAGGAGGGGGGGGGGGACCCCGGTCATACCTGGGGAAATGTTGGGACTTTGTGGGGACTTTGAGATAAATATGTCCCTGTGTAGTGGGGGAAATGTGGGAAAATACAGGTGCACAGTCCCTACCCCTGGGGTAAATGTAGAGACTTTGCATTTACGCAATTTTCTAAAGTTTCTAATAGATAGGTGTGTATGTTACTGACAGAGTTGCAGTGCCCCAGGTACTGGGGACAATGTGGGGGATTTGATAAAAAATTCTGCCCCAGTAGGTGGGGCAAATGCACTAGGTGTTTGCAAAAACCCTACATTTGCCCGGGGTTCCCCCCTCAAGGAAGCGGATAACATGTGCATAAGTTAATGCAAGTCCATGCAAGTGAGTTGTCAAACCAAGTTAAGGGTGAGTGAGTACAAGTTTGAAGGTCAAAAATTCCGCTGACGTGCATTGATTTGCAGGTTTGTCTTGGCAAAGTCTTTAAACTGTTTCATAATAGTGTTTGTTTTTTTACATTATAAAATTATGTATCAGAAAATAAACACAACTAGTGAACTACAGGCATAGCATTCTGCTACAAAACTGAACATTTTAGAATAGTATGCATCCAGGTACAAGTACAGCACATGTGTGTAAATCTAGTGTTTTTGCCAAATTAGAAACAATTTCATGGTATGAATCAGTAGTAAAAGCTGGATGTCACATCATAATGATACATTAAATTTGAAAATGTTATGCATCTTTTTTAGAAAAGCTAGTTGGACTCCACCCAGGGGTAGATCCAGGAATCTTAGAAAAGGGCCCTCTTAAATCTGACCCGTCCCTAACCTTTCCTCTTCCCTCACCTGAACACAAAATCAAATAAAACAAAACAGTTAAATATGCAGAAGTGCAAGAGTTTCTCAATCAAGTTGATCAGAAATTAATTTAAAATGGCCTCAATTTTGTATGAGAAAACTCACAAATTAAAGGAACCGGTTTTAGCCTCTAGGTTATTTTTGCTCACTGATAGGACCAATATTATATTTATGTTTTGAAAGGCAACATAGAAATAAAAATGTTTAATGAGATTTTTAGGCAAGCTATCAATAATTGAGTGTTAAAAAGCAATGAAAAATACCAGTATGCAACCTGAAGGGGATTCTGACAGTGTACTAGGAGTCTGGCATTGGACAGCTGACAGACCTAGATTGGAGACTGAGAAATCCAATGTGGTTGAAAGGATGGTCAGTTAAACTAAATCTATTACTGTTTGGATCTGTTGCATCCACCTTGAGCAGATTTATGTGGCATATAACACATTGAATTTACAAAAACACAATTTTTATTTCAAAACTCTATTTTGGATTTTTAAATGGAGCTTAGATTCATATGGAACAGTAAAAAAAATGATCTCTGTGTGCTATAATTTTTTTTGATGTACTATTATTTTTGGCATCCCTCTCATTATAATAATTTACTATAGTACTAAAAGTACTGAATGCCACTTTTATTAGCCCTTAAACGATAGTTATAATTTGTACTAAAACTATCCCATGCACCCTTTTCCATAAGGAGCCCCCTGATTACCCCACAATAGAGACTATGGATAGTACACCCCCCACCCCCCTCTCTCTCACAAACACATGCTCACACACTTGTGTACAAACATGTACAACCCCCAGGGAACATTCAACATCAGTGACATCTTAAGTTCTAGGCTTCGACCTTATATCTTAACTGCTAGAAGATGATGTTTTGAAGCCAGTGAAAGGGGAGTCACAAGAACATCTTCAGCTGAGACTGGAGAACTATAATGAGTGTTGGAGCTGCATGCAAACCAAGATACAGGTGTGTTGTAACACTGATTTGTTTTTGAATTCATTCGGCTTCGGCTAGTTTACAAACTTTTTTTTATTAAAATCTCTTACATTTGATTAACTTATTGTTATATTGATTGATCCCCAGATAAATTTCATTATCAGTGAAACTTAACTTTTATGCAAAATACAGTAACTACATGATTGTAACTGGAGCTTGATATCCCTACAATATCATTCTTATACAATCGGTCTCAAATACTTATATAATTACTTACTGTATGACCTATAAATTGTGCCATCAATTGGATTATTTGTTTAGATGGAAGTATGGTAGTTTTAAATCATCTTGAGCTCATTAATTTTGACCAGTGAAACCTTAAAGTACCCTGCAAAGAGGTGCCTTACATTTCTCCACAAGCATAAACAGAATATAGCTTTCAGACAGGTATAAATAGACCCATTGGCTCACTTCCGGCATGTGAGCACAACTTTGAATTACATGATCAAAATCATGTACATGCATGAGGAAGATTTGGTGGGAAGTGTGCAGAGGTCTTTCTCCTCGTTTCTCCATGGGGCTATGCAAGGCCTGTGCTCACAGGGTAGCTATAAAGCTATTAATGTAACACTTTAGTTAATATCAGCTTTTAGCCATTACACCTGTAATTTATAAATCTTCAAATCATTTCTTGGCTTTTTTTCAGAACCTACAGTCTAATGCTGAGATATTCTCCCAGTTGTTGAGCTTCATTAAAGATTCCCACAAAACAAAGGAGACCTCTGCAGCTCGCAGTCACCGTGGCATAATCAAGGAAATTCCAACTGCAGCTTTTATTACTGGTAATAGAATAATGTTATAAGTCAAGTTTTTTTGTTCTTGTATCTGCAAATGTTTCCCTTTACACAAACAGATCTACTGAAACATTCGACAGACTTCCAAATTTTGAAAACTGTTCAAAGACACAACTCTGTAGGGGCATCACAGGGCTTTTAAAAAGTGTATGTTTTTTTACTTCTTAAAGCATAACAATAATAAATGTGCTTCTTGTGCAAGTACACATGCTATAATGTGTATACTCTATAAAAAGTATGTCAGAGAGATATGTTTGCTGGTACATAAATTACTTTTCAAACATTTGCATATAAATGTAAAAGGCAATTTCTGTTTGTGTATAATGAAAAATCCGAGTTCTGAAGTTTAGACTTTATGCTTCAGAACTCATTTTGAACTGATCAACAGTTTACTTTAATTTGAAAAACTTATTGTGTAAATACTGTTTTTACTGGCCGGGAGGTTGATACAGCCACTATGGAAATGTGATCCAATTTACATACCTTGATGTGGTTATTTATTTAATTAATTAACTTATTTGTTTACACAACCCGCCCATGGGAGCAGGAATTGACCAACAGAGCAAGGCTCCAATAACGATCGAGTTCCTGTGTGTTGCCAGTTGGCCATAAAAAACAGTGCACTACTGTAATAAACCACCCTAGGACTACATGCCTATTGAGAATTTTAATGCTAGCTCTTTTGTTGGTATATTGACTAATGCCATTAACAGTTACACAATCATATTTATATTAAAATGTGGGTTGGGATGGGTGGGGAATTAATTCTTAAGAACACAGGGAGGACATTTGCTTGGATGGAGGTTGTGTTGTTAGTTCTTGCCACTTGAACAAAATAGGTGAAACTTGTTCCGAAAATTATGTTATTCAAACACAGTATTTTTTTATTTATTTTTGAACTTGTAGGAGTAAACATGCCAGACCATGAAGTGATTTTCTCTGAACTCTCAAGGGAACTCAAAGGACAAGTTTCCCCATTTGTAGCTTTGCTGCATTCTAAGGATTGTGGTGGTAAGAAAACATATCTTTTTCATCAATGCTTGGACCACAACACCTTGAAATAATTGTCTCAAAAGGTCTTATTTTGGTTTTTATAAATTCAAGGCTTTGAGAGGTTCTTAAATTGACCAGAATGTCTGCTTAAAGACCTAAAACATGTCAAAATTATTTAAATTTGCAATTTTTCAAATAGTTCATATTCCAAACTAAATCTTTGTTTTTGTTCCATTCAAAGCAAAAGCATGAAGAGTTGAAAGGTTGAGGGAAGAGAAATGAATTCAAGAGAAATGCTAAGTTAAAGGGTTGAAGCCACAAGAATGGCGAATTTAGGGTAGAGTAATGAAGAGTTGAAGGGCAGATGAATTAAGAGTTGAAGGGTTTCAAGAGTGCAGACGAAAGACGAGTTGGAGGATATATGGCAGAGGAATGAAGGGTTGAAAGGTTGAAAGTACTAGAGCAATCAAGAGTTGAATGGTTGAGGATACTAGGGGAAAGAAGAGTTCAAAGGTTAAGGGCAGAGGAATGAAGAGTTGAATGGTTGAGGGCAGAGGAATGAAGAAATGAAAGGTTGAAATTATTAGAGAAATGAAACAATGAAGGGTACAAGACAGAGGAATGAGAGGTTAAAAGGTTGAATGGTTGAGGTTACTACATGTACATGTAGAGGAATCAAGAGTTGAAGGGTTGAGAGCAGGGAAATGATGAGTTGAATAGTTGAGGGAAGAGAAATCAAGAGTTGAAGGGTTGAAGGCAGAGGAATGAGGGGTTGAATGGTTAAGGGTACTAGGGAAATGAAGGGTGAAATGGTTGAGGGTACGAGGGGAGTAAAGAGTGGAATGGAAGAAGGTACTTGGGGAATGAAGAGTTCAAGGGTTGAAGGCAGAGGAATGAAGGGTTGAATGGTTGAGGGTACTAGGAGAAATAAGAGTTGAAGCGTCAAGGGCAGAGGAATGAAGTGTTAAATGGTTGAGGGTAGAAAAATGAAGAGGTAAATTTTGATGGCAGAGGGATAAAGAGTTAAAGGTTTAGGGAGAATTAATGAACAGTGAAAGGGTTAAGGGCAGAGGAATGAACAGTTGAAGAGTTAAGGAATGAAGAGTTAATGGTTGTTTTAGAGGAATGAAAAGTTGAAGTGTTGAGGGCAGAGATATAAGGAATTGAAGATCTAAACAATGTACTCTTAATCTGAAATAAAGTTGTACGTGTCTTGCAACGTATTTCTTATTTACTAATTTTCAAATAAGAATACATGATTGCATAATGTGTTTTAACTTGAAGGTGCTGTTTCTTAGTGTAGTTTAGCTACTGTATTATAATATGTTGTCTTCGATCCCAGCCATCAAGATGATTGTGAAGAATGCAATGGTCCAACTGATGGGAACAGAATATCATCAGGTACAATGTACCTTCTGAAAACAAGCTTCTTTTGTTTATTAATCTACGTTCTAAATGCCATTAATTTAATTTAAACATTTTCACAGCTGTACTGTACAGAGCTATTTTCTTTAATACAAATTGATACATGTCACTACATGAATTGATTGTACTTGTTTGCGTGTTTAAAAATCAACTTTAGCTAAACATATTTTGTGTGTACTTGTACTTGTGGAAGGGGGAGGGATTGGCTAGATAGAATACACTTTGTACACTAATAAGGTTGATCATGTGTTTAATGATAAAATGTAAAAACAAGAGCTAAATCTTGTTTTGTGGTAAACGACTTCAGAACTTTGTTTAATTACTTGTAATGTTGTGATTTGTAACTCGTTTGTTCTCCATGAAAAATACAACTCAACTCGAATCACTGCAAAAATCTGAGCACATTTGTTTTGGCTTTAAAAATCCTAAAGGGTCAATCATCACTGGCGAATGCTAGAAAAGGCACCTGGCCAGGGTCTGCATTCCTCCAACTTCTGTTTCTGGTGGCCCCAGGTCTGGGCCAGGAATCTGGGTTAGGTTGGAGCTGGTGGTGGTGGAGGAATTCCAGATCCAATGCTCCCATCCATTTCAAAGCTTTCCTTCTAGTGTTGCTGTTACGGCGACACTGAAATCCTTGGCTTCGAGGTTAAGGGCAGGATCGCCAGATCTATCTCCTCGTCCACAAACTTTGACTGCTCTTGTGCATTCTCCTTATATGAGGGACTGGCAGTTCACGCCTATGCCACTAAGGCATTCTGAGTACAAAGGGATATAGCGGGTAGAGTCGACCTGTGATTGTAGGTACTAGGTGTGAAGAGTATGACTAACAGGCTTAACACTATAGACTGGCAATTCACCCATTCATTTCGGTACAACACGAGGTGTGTTTTCTCACCAGTCCGCCACATGTAGCTTGTTTTTACCACGTACACTAAAGTTTTGTTCAAGAACACAGTCTGCAAGCTGTAGCAACAGATTTCGTGCTCACTTGTTATAGCATTGATTGTTCTGCAGAGCAGGATTTTTGGTTTCCGTCGCAGCAAGTTTTTATGTAAACCACAGCCCTTCAGACTCTGAGTTCATTTACATACAACGTGAGAAAAATCTGCCTCGCTCACTCCGAATCCTAAGCAGG
Source organism: Umimayanthus nakama (assembly GCA_027574985.1). Lineage (NCBI taxonomy): Eukaryota > Metazoa > Cnidaria > Anthozoa > Zoantharia > Parazoanthidae > Umimayanthus > Umimayanthus nakama. The sequence continues at coordinate 4,993 of JAOBRG010125882.1, read as the reverse complement.
TGTCAACTGGTAGTCGTGGATATTAGCCGAACATAAGAAAATTTTGAGAGAATGCTGTGGTGCAGTGCTTTATGTAGTTATACGATCGGAAGTAAGTAATCTGACCAACTTGATTTCTTTTCTTCATCTAAGCTTCCCAGCATGTCCAATGAATATATAATGAAGTGCTCTGTTTGAGAATTACCTTCAGGGTAGTAAGGCGTAATGCAAGACCTGTATTGTGCCTCCAAGTTTACATAAGTCATGAATGATTGTATAGCTTCAAATTCACGCCTCTGATCGGAATGAAGATAGTGTTACAACTAAGCTATTACCCTTAAGCCACCCTTGCCCTCTTCCAGTGACAGAAAGTCAATAGCTAGCAGCTCCATTGGCTTTGTTGCATGCAATAATGCATTGGAGCTGGTTTAGGGTCTGATATCTAGTGCTTAACTCATCTGTCTCAGCTGGATACTGACTTAGTCAGGTTCCTTGCCAGAAACTCCCAATAGAAACATTTCTGAACAAGTTATAGTGTGCGGTTTTTACCTGGGTGGCCAACTTCATTGCGTATACCACAATTTACTTGACATGAAAGTCTGAAGGGCACACTAACTGGAAAAACAGGATTCCATCCATGTCCTGGAAGCGCTTTAGTGCGCATTGTTGCAGGGTGAGGTGGCTAAATTGCTGAAGCAGTCGTTATACCTCTGAGTCTGTTTGTCTGCGCTCTTTTCCCTTTGGGCAAGAACCACTCCTGACAAAGGGGAGAAAACCTTACTGATTACTGGGTCCAATTATCTGGCAATCCTAAGGATTCTCAAGGTAAACCTGTACACTGATATTTCTTGAAGGCTTGTAAACACTACCTCTTGTTTGACAACAGGAAACACGGCTGCTGGGTACCAGATAACCACTTCTGCAGGGTCTTGGAAGACTGTGTGAGACTGGGAAACATCCCCAATTTTTTTGCATGGGCATGCGGCATTATCTGGTGCTAATGGCTGCATCTTAATCAGGAAAGGGTTTAGATAGTCATACTTTGTGTGTAGCATTCTTGAGTCCCAGTCGACTGGCATCGACATGGAGGACTGGGAATCCATGAACTGGAGACAAGTCAGCTTTGCAAGCAAGGTCTCATGGGCTGACTGGCAATCAAGTGTCCAGTCAAATAATGGAAAATATATATTTTTGGTTGGTTCTCTTTCCTACCTTTTTGTCTCTAAGCACTCTTTGGAGAGGCTCAGCAATCATAAAGAAGATAGCATCAAATGAGCGGTAGTAACGTGCAAGTCCAAGGAATGTTTGAAGTTCCTTGGTGTTTTATGGTGGTCTAGCCTGCCACTCAAGCGAGGATGATATCTGTCTTCGTCAGCCTCAATTCCGTTAGCTGATACTACATGGCCAACGGAGCACACAGGCATCAAACTGACTGAATTGTTTCAAGACTTATTCAAGTTTCTTAAGCAATTCTTTAATCGACTGCAGAAACGATCACATCATTCGGATAAACAACGTATTTCGGGAAATTGAGGGCTCTAAGACAGTGCTTTATAGTCTTTGAAATGTAGCTGGTGAATTTGTTAAGCCGAAGGTCATTTGGGAATACTCGTACAAGCCATATGAGGTTGTCTCAATTGTCTTAGGTTGGTCGTTTTCTCTAACACGCATCTGTAGGTAACCACTTTGGAAGTCTAAAGGACAGAAATAGTTGGCTCCATTCAGGGCTTGAAGAATTTCTGTCACTCCGGGAATTGGATATGGGTCTATAATTGTCTAGTAGTCTAGTCTTCAGAAATCAGCGAACACTCTTAGGCTGTTTACTTTCTTCTGTACCAAGACTACATAGGAACAAAGTGACCTTTTTACTCCTTTATCACTCCAGTGTCAAATGGTTCCTGGATAGCCAGTGGAAACTCTTCCAGCTGTCTTGGGCGTACCCTCCAGAATGTCTTTAATTGTGGTCTCATCTGTTAGCATTGTTTTAGGTTCAACGGTGTCAGTGCATCCCAGACCTCAAGAACTTTTAGCAAATGTATGGGACACCCTAATCAGTAGGTGGTAGGCCCTCTTTTTCTCATTATCATTTTGGGAGCTTCATCAAAGCTGAGAGCTGTCTGCAAGGGGTCGTCTTTAACTCTACGAACGAAATATCTCATTGGACAAAAGACAATATAAGTAACCCAAACCCTATTGTGAAAGAACGCAAACCTAAACAAGGAAAGAAAGAAAAAACAAAGAATGCGTGTTCGTAGAGTTAGGCCTTACTGTCTGCAAGTTGAAGTCAATGCTACTAAACTGTTCGTTGAAGGTTGGCTGAGCTGTTTCGGTTGAAGACTTTAGTTGGTCCTGCTTCCAACATTAATATTGTGAATCTTGATCAGGTGAAAGGGGACTCACTACATAGGGTACACGAGAACTTCCAACCAAACTTGTCTTTGGTTCAATACAGATGGGTTTATCACCCAAGCTTGTAATTTCTATCAGTACTTTGCATGTTTTACCTCTGCCTGGCAGAGAAACAAGTCCAGAGGTTACTGAAATGTTGGCTAATTTCTTGATTTTGCAAGGCTTGGTAACAGCATTGTTGTTAGGTGTAGCTTCCTTGGCTTGTTTGTGTTGTGCTCCAAACGACTGTCTGCTTGTGGACACCCACAACAACTCTAGAGAAAGAAGGCTTTACACCAATACCTTCGGCTATAGAATCACGAATCGTTTCTTGGTTGATGGTTGTCCAAAATGGTCAAAACTGCATCAGCTTTAGCAACTGATCTCTGGCAGGAGATACCAAAACAAATGAAAGGTTCAAACACATTTCTCTTTCCAAAACAAATTAAGAAATACCTTTTATTGAAACAAATGAATTCTCCAAACCAAGTCGCCTTTGTTTAATCTATTGTCCTTTTGTGCGTATGGTTTTGTTTGTGTGTTTTTTTGCTTTGTTTTATGCCTACCTAAAAACTGACACAAACCAAGACTAGTGTCTAACTAGAAAACCTACAGTTTATTTAGACACTAGACATTTCCTTCATTGTCATCTATATTTAGTTTTTTCTTGATTTACTTATTTTGTACAAATACTTGACCTAAATATACTTGTTTTCCTTTTTTAAAAAAAAAATATCCTTTATAATATGGAAATGTGAATAAATTATTGTTATTATTGTTATTATTATTGTTATTGTTATTGTCATATGAACAACAACAAAAAAACCCACCGCTACCGGTATTTGACTTATCAGTTATGGTAGTAGTTACATATAGTCTACCTTGAATAAAACGTCTTACTGTTTTTGCAGGATGAAGATGATGATGAATTAAATACAAGCCAAATGGGAAAGAAAATTACAAATTTTACCATGCCAACATTATGTCACTGGTACAAGCAAGTTAAAAAGGTGAACTGTTGTTGCAAGACAGTCTTGTGCATTCATGCCCACAAAATATTTTGTGAATACCAGGAAATTTTTTGTAATCCATTTTTTTGGGCGTTCAAACTGAACAAACCACGAGCCAGTCAAAAGTGCAGGTCTTGAGTTGAACAATCGTGGATTGATAAGTTTTCAAAAGTATGGTTTATTTATGTAATGATTCAGCATTTGAAATGGTTTTATGTGTTTGACAGTAATGTTTAGACAAGTGCAAAGTTTGCCTTTCTTGACTTTCCTATTAATCCCAATCATTTTGGAATGGTTGTTTTGTCAGGACTACCACTTACAGAAACAAAGGGGAAAGTCTACACAGTATCCTGGTAAGTTTGTACAGTACATTGTAAGAAACAATTATAAAGCTTTATTAATAATTGTTTCATAATATTACACATGTCTTCTTTATGCTTTTTTGCTAAAGTTTTATTGATGCAAGATGTTATCATGTTAATTTTGTTTATTAAACTGTTTATGAAGGATAGTAAGATGTCTGTGCTGTTGTTGGTGACATGGTTTATTGCACTTTGCTTTTCACATTTAAATGGATTTTACTCACAACTGAACTTAAAGTAGCGACTTCTAATTTATATTAGTATTTTTTGTGTGAAAAGAGACATTTTTTAAGAAACGAGTAAAGTAGTATTCAACAAATTGTTTTAATAGTTTAAAAAAAGTATTTGAAAGCTTTGGGACTGTCAAGCCATGCTAAGTACACAGTCATGATATGAACTCAGAAGAAACAAAAATGGCTGAGAGGCCACATGTATAGCACATTGTCACATTTCACTTCTAAGAAAGTAAATAAAGAGAAAAATTTTGACGTAGCCATAAGGCCTTACTGCAATGTTCCAGCCTGCTTCACAGAGTATTTAAATTGTAGAAGTGAAGAAGGTTTGTGCATAAATCTCTCGCTTGGACAGGTGTCTGGTCCTTTTAAATCCCCTCAGTCCTGCTTGAATTCTTGCTTCCTAATCTGAACTTTAGTTAAATTGCGTGGGACCTCTGTGTATAACTGGCTAATTGTCCTCATGCGGTTGTTTTTGTTGTTACTTGTATAGTGTAGCACCTTCTCAGCAAATCTGGTAGAACTTTCTTACTAGAAGCAAGAATTGAGAAGAGAGCACAGGTACCGCACACTGTCACAGTCACCACCTTAAGTACTTTAGTATTTTGGTATTGAGGAAAAATTTAATTCTCTTTTAGAATGTTTGGAATTTGGTTTTAATGTCGTACAAGTTTGTTGTCTTGCTCTTGAGCTAAGTATTAAAAAGTGTTGTATTTATTTTTGCAACTGTAGGCAATCTTCCCCTGGTAATTGTGTTAGAAGATTTTGAAGGTTTTAGTGCCACAGTAGTTCAAGACTTCATATTAATCCTAAGGTGGGTATGGTGTTTGTGTTAACCATCATGTATTTTCCCTGGAAATTGTAAGTGACCCTCCATTATTATTACTATAATTACTATTATTATTATTATTATTATTATTTATATTATTATTAATAGTAGTAGTAGTAGTAGTAGTAGTAATATAGTAGTAGTAGTAGTAGTAGTAGTAGTAGTAGTAGTAGTAGTAGTAGTAGTAGTAGT
>JAOBRG010125771.1:0-19246 GCA_027574985.1 Umimayanthus nakama | reverse complement strand
GGGTCCGTGCCGCAGAAATATCAATTTCTGTCTAATTCGTTCATTGCAATCACTCAATCGCCAGAAATTATATTTTTCAGGCGTGTGACACACGCTCAAGTCGTGTGTCTTGGTAGTTCTGGGTAGTGTTTTCCGTGTGTATTCAAATTCAATGTTGTGGCAAATTTAAGACCTTAAGAGGATCCACAAAGTGCTATATCACTACTATTGCTGGACACAAAATCCTGGATGTGTTTAAACATCCTATTGGATGATACAAGACAACGTTAGATCGAATATGATTGGTTGAAACTTCACCGTCAATCAATAAGAAATGTTGTACAATCTTGAGTCTGTTTATTTGGCCTTTGTACAAGCCTTGGCTAACTGTTAATTTTCCTAAAACATATTTTGCAGGTCTACAATGTGAGTGAGTTTCTAGATCGACATCCTGGAGGTAGAGACCAGCTACTGATCGCAGCCGGCCGCGATGTGACTTTGATTTTTAATTCTTACCACGCATTTACTGACAAGCCTGACAAGTGAGTTGGTTAAGTTTATGATTATAATGAAAATAATAATAATAATAATAATAATAATAATAATAATAATAATAATAATAACAACAATTACAAATATAACAATAATATTAATAATAATAACAGTAGTCGTGGTAATAAAAAACGTAATAAAAATAATAATAGTAGTAGTAATAATAAGTATAAAATAAGAACACCAGTTGTAACTGTTTATCTATTAAAATTTACCTTTTTCTAGTTCTTTAACCTGTTTTCTTAAAAATAGCTATTACCAGTTGTCTTTTCTGTAGTTTCCAAAAGCTTGAATGAAACCCTCAGAAAACTCTTATATTTATGGATGCCCGGCTGTCAAACTGGGCAGCGATAATATGTGGGGAAAACGTAATTTTAAAGTTTTACCAACTTGCTAAATACAAAAACAGTTTGCGGTGAGGAAGGTTTTTAGTCGTGCTTAAGAAGGCCACAAGAAGACCGACACTATTTGTGGTGCTTCTAAAACATTTCTTCTTTTTCTATTTCTTTTCTTGGTCTTCTTCTTTTTCGTCCTCTTTTCCTTCTTCTTCTTCCTCTTCTTCTTCATTTTCCTCTTCCTTTTCTTATCAAATGTTTTACTTTTCAGAATTCTAGAGAAACTCTATGTTGGAGAACTTGTCTCTAATGAATTCCCTACATATCCACCAGAGCCGGGGTAAGTCAAATATGCAAGCAAATATTTTACTACCTGTCTTTCACAAAGTACCTGTAGATATGTGACAACGCTGGAAGCACCCTCTGGATCGTGCTGTCAATTTGCGTCAAGTTGTTGACTAGCCAGTCATTTATTTTGCCTGCGCTTTCAAAACCTGCATGGATACCAAAATTCCTTGGACCGATCAGTGAATAGACGTATAGCTCTCCGGATCTTTTTGATCCTCTAGGTTGATAATCAACCCGTGAATAATCTGAGCGAATTTAGAAGATAATCAATACGGTTAGTGGCCTCCAAGCACAAAAAAGCTTTTGTAATGGTTTAAGTAAGGTAAGTCGAAGCGCTGTAACAATATCTGAAATGATATACCTTCTGAGCAATGGCGTTGGAAAGAAAACGGGCCGACACGGCCAAAGAGATTCCAGGGGAAAATAATCCCTGACCCCTTTGGGATTCGAGCCCATGCATTACGTCAGGAACAGATTACCGTTGCCCTACCAACCGAGTTGCAAATTGAGATGGGAGCTTGTCATGGGCAATTTCATTTGGAATACTTGTACAGCATTTAATAATACAGTTCGATGCGCAGAGACAATTTTAGTGTAGCGACTGTTTGACTTCACACACCCTGTCAGTGTTTATGGGCACTTGTTCAAACGTATGTTGCGTAAGAATGTATTACATATTCAAGTTATTAATTTTAGTTAAAAATTTAAAATTAAAACTAAATTAAAAATTGGCTTTTAGTTTTCGAGGATTTTTTGTCAACAGCTATTGCTTCATCCTAAGTGCTATTTTAATTTTCAGTAGAAGGTTTTTGCAGAAACTTTGTGAAGTATGCACTAAAATACAAGGAGTGAACAAGATAATCTGAATTGGGTTAACTGATTATTGAGAATCGCCTAAAGTTTTACCTGGTTGCTGGGATTTAAGAATAATTTTAGCTGGCTTTGATTTTTAATGGATATCAGAAAATCTAGCTGATTTAATACTGAGAATCTGCCAAAAACTTAATTAATTACTGAGAGCTGTGTTCTCTCATTCAGGCGCTCTAACAAACATCATCGTCTTTCAATCAGTATGTCCTGTAGCAAATATCCTTTTATAAACTCTATGTCAAGGTACACGGGATTATACACACTTCAGAAATCTTCTTTTTCCACCTCCCGCTGCAGGGCTTAAAATAATTAAAATAATAATATGGAGGCCGGACATGCTGACCGGGCCAACTGATTTTGGTTCCGGCGGACATGTCTCGTTTTTGACCGGTCAACGTTATGAAAAAAAAAATGTGAGGTAATGACAACAAAAACCCCAAAATATCAGTTCTGTTATACAGTAAAAAACTTGTCAAGAATGCTTAAGATCGTTTTTTATGAAGTGCTTTTTGTCAACAAAATGTACTTAAGTAACAACGATTGAATTTTACCAATACCCTTTTAACTGTACCTTAAACAAACTGAAAATTGAAACTTACTGAATACATAACTTGTTGCTGCTTTGTCTAACGTTTTTTCCATAAAGCAAAGTTACAGTTTTTTCATAAAAAGAAAAAGTGGAATATACGTTGCCGCGGTCAACACGACCGGCAATGGAGCGTTTTTTCCGGTCAAGTCACAAATCTGGCCGGACATTGTCCGTTGACCGGCCGTTATTTTAAGCCCTGCGCTGCAATGGACTATGAATCCTGATTTTAAACTTTTTGATTTCAAAGGGCTTTTTACAAGACTGTCAGAGAGCGAGTGCGGAAGTATTTCATTGAAACAAATCAGGTATAGCAAAATTTAGCTGAAGAGTTGAGTAAAAATATTTATAAAGTCTAAAGGTTTCGATAATTTTATATAATTTTGTTCGAGGTTATTTTTGCCCTGTACTGGGTTTCGTCCTTATTACTTCGTTTTTTTTCTTTGTAGCCTCGTAAATTGGTACAATATACATACATTTACTACACTGTTGAATTCAAAGGAGTAGTTACCAACTATAGAGCAAGTTTCTGCACTGAAATGGTCAAAATATTGTCCAATGCTGCTGAAGCTTATACTCAATCTAGTCTAGTAATATTTAGTTACCTTACAATGGATTTATTTGTTTGTGCAATCTTTTTATACTTTTATCAGTTGTAATTATTTGTTGTATTTTTGTTGTTAGTAGTGAACTTTATGTAGGGTTTTTCCAGCCATTGTAAATGCTTTTAACTATTTGGATTCTTTCGTTTTTTAGTGATCGTTTGCTTTTGTTTTCTATCCTAACGAATATAACTGCGTATAAAAAAAAACGTATTTTGCAAACTGCTAAGACATTGCCTCTATAGTGTTTGGTACCCAGAATAGTAGTGCTTTACGAAGCTAGAATGAATTACAATAAAGAGACGAGGGGAGGGAGAATACATTATTCAGTTGCGAAATCTGCAGTGTAGTCCTAGCAGATGCAAAGTGTGCAATGCATAGCTAATTAAAGGGCTGTAGATGGGTAGTGACCACGATCCATTCCTGTTTCCTGTTCGTGATGTTCAGTGTTCGTCTGCTCTGCTGTTATTGATAAGAACAGCTTAGTTCCGCCACTTGCCTTTCCATCGGTTTCTTGAAAATTTCAAGATCTTTCAGTTTGAATGCCTCCTTATGTCCGACTTGCGTTGGGCGTTGAACGATACTCTGAGGTGCATTGCTAGTGCTGAGTTCTTGGGGTCATCCTACTTCACAGCTGCTACGTGTTTGTGGCATCTAGAATACGCGGAATTTCCTGATTCTCCGACACAACTAGCGTCCGTATTCATCTGTCTACGGAGTTCACATGTTGCTTCGTATAAGGCCCCTGAACGGCGACGATATCCTCTGCTCTGCCCTGCTGCGTCCAAGTATGAATCTGGAACCAACAGTCGCTGTTTCGTCTGATTTCCGACTTCACTTCTTTGGTCTCCACGCTCACTCCACCTTTTGTCCAGCAACCGCACTTTCATGTCTAGTCCTCTCGCTTCTTGTTCAATAACCCCTTAATTCCCTTGATTGAATTTGGAATTAAACGTACAGGGTAGAATGCTTTCATATCAGTCTGTACCACGCAGATTTCTTTACCAATTTCTGTCTCTGTCTTTCTCTTGTGATCGGTTCATTGGGCGTTGCCCTGCTTCTGCTGCTTGTACTTTTCTTTCCCAGCCGATAGTTGCACCTCTGTTTACCTCACTACGCAATCTCTAACGGTATTCAGAGCCCTTTATTCTAACTGTTAACTCTATTAGCTCCTCAGACATGATTGCGCGAATTCTGCCAAATTCTCTAACCCAGATTAACATTACTAGTTTTGCTAGAACACCAGTGACACCTTGTTGTCGTAGCTGTAGAGGTAACCATTTATTACAGCCAATAAAACAATCCCTGTAGCAAGACCGACCATCTCCCTCCGTTCTGTTGGTGATCCTATGGGCATGGTCTCTCCACCTGTCTTGTGTGCCTATTTTCTGATTTGTTATGTATTTCTCTAAAGCTGTCTTCTCCATCTTCACCCTTCGTACTGTTCATACTTCTTCTCTGAAGTTTTTCTGGAGTGGTTGTAACTCGACTGATACTGTGGCTCTTTAACCTCTGTTGCACGGTTTCACCTAGTCCAAGGTCTTCACTGATCTCTTTCTTACTCCTGGTTACTGCTAAGTATAGACCGAGTTCCACACAATCTGTCTCCTCTTGCTTTGCGTTTCGCAGTTTTCCACGTGCTGTATCTGTAGGTTTGGGCACAACTTCTCCACATCCATACTGAGCTGAATGCTTCCAACTTCGATGTCTCTCCCCTCTTGCTCATTTTAATGACTTTCTCTAATTCTGTCATCACTTCTTCAGTTTTGTAAGCCAGCACGTGTTGTTCTTCAGTAGTTCATCTCCAAGTGTATTCACAGATCTGAGGGGATTTCGCTAAGGGACCTTTAGCTGATTTTGAAGCTCTGTATACTGGTCGTTGTGGAAAGCTTTACTTTTCTTGTCCTGGTGGTGAGGGATAGGGATGCTTTCAGAGCTCGTACAGGGGAGGTTTTAATGCATTCTTGGATCTCACCCGGTTCTCCATATACCGATACCCGACTAATCTGTAAGGTGTGACCATCTAACTGTCTGTTCAGGCTTACGTTGTACGTAGTTATGTACATAGTAATTTTTCAGCCTTTGTACTTCCCACCTAATGTTTACACATTTAACCAGTTCCACGTATTTTTAGCTCCAACGTTATTTTTGGAAGCTTGTACCCCTTATTAGTTGGATACTTGATCATTTTTTTATTTAAACAAGCAAAATAGAGGGGCAAATACATTTGTTGTTATTGTTGCTAGTGCTTTTAATCTATGAGTAGACTAGCCTCAAAACGAGTGAGAAGATTTCTTTAAAACGTTATATAAAATACCGATATGCTTTAGTTCTTGAAGTAAAAGACACATTTTTCGAAAGAATTCTCCATTTCAATCATCCGGAATGACTCCCAATTCGAAAAAGGTTAAACACAGATGAATGCTTGGCTTTGTTTAGGAAGTTTTCATTTCAGTAAAAGTTGAAAAGGAATCCATTTGAATGCCAATACACAACGGTCTGACGACCAATACCTTCGTTGCATTTCAGGATCCGAAATGTTCCGGCTGGATGGCTGCGAGATACGTTGGGATACCATCTTTTGTACTCCTGACCTGGATCGCGCTGGTAAGGCTTGCGATTACTCTCCTTCAAATCTTGAATGAGAACTCATACACGCAATGCACAACTTCGAGCGTACAGCGCATGACAAACTCATGCAGATGGATATTTGCACATTTATACTTAATTGTTGCGGGTTTATTTTATAAGCGAATCCTTTGTTTGAAACTGAACACATGTTTGGCAGTGGTTTGCCCGTTATATTTAAATATCTCTTCGTAACCTTTTCATCTCGTCAATCTTTTTCTTTAAATTTTTTTTTTTCCATATCTTTGCATCACAATGTACCAAAACCTTATTAATTAACGTATAGTTCTATTTCCTCGTTCAATAGAACGCAATATTCTAATATACTTATTAGAATCCCTGGATAATTCTCGAGAACTTACTACTAGGGTAACATAAGAAGCAGACAATTTTATTTTATAATTTGTACAGATGTGATTAGAACACTTCACACATCTATACTCGCATAACTTCTTACATTCTAACAAACTGTAAAATGCTGAGAACACTCTCCTTTCCCCCAGAGTACAAGGCTAGGGGGTTTCAATTTAAGCCCACACCTTTATTAAATCTCCAGCTTTCAAATTTCAACACACACCGACCTGCGTGCACACAACTGATCTCGTCTAAGTTCGACATACTTCAATGTCAAAATCTACAAGCAAACGTTACACTAGCTTCTTGTCATCACGACTTGTTTTCCCGCAGGTGTGGCTGGGGCAGACCAAATTCTCCCTGGCATGTCTCCTGGCTATGGTCAACGGGTTCGCCGCCGCCCTGACGGCAATGTTCGTTGTGCACGATGCCAGGTAGGGAGTTATTCTATTATATGGCTGAATGATTTCGCGTGCTATGATTGGTCAATTCCAGGTCCGTAAGTAGCCGTACGGACCTCTAGCTGTCGATCACCTTTACTCGACAAAGCCATAGAATAAGCATCTTATTAGCCTTGTTTGATCGGATAATAAAAGTTTTGTTTTGCACGCCCGTAATCGGAAAGTTATCTTCTTAAAATCTTGTTTGCTTTCGTTGTCGAAATAATGAGTTGCAGCTATAATAAAAGTATAATGGAACGAGTTCACAACAGGTATGCACTAAGCAGGCTAAACTGACGCAAATAAATGAAATGATTCAGTGAAAACATGTTTTCTATATCTTGGGCAGGCGAGAGTAGGTGTGTTGCCATTTCGGTATATATAAAACTCCCCAGGCGAGAAATTAGCAAACTTGCGTATCCCCTTGTCTCTGTGATCGCATTACCTATGAAGGCTAACAAGGGAATTTGTATCGGCCAGTTTTGTGTCGATTGCATGACCGTGAATGTTAATCAAGGTTTTCACTATGAAAATTGCCTCTGTGAGACAAATCGAAAGGTTGTTATATCACCTTTAAGGGGTAGTGTACGGATGTGGTATCTGATGTTAAACTTGTTACTTCGAGCGTAATGGTAGACAGGTGACCTTTTGGGTTAAAACAAGAACATTGTTTCAGTTGGGTAGAACAGGGTTGTGGTATCTGATAATGGTAAACATTACTTTAAGGGCTAGACAAGGGCAATTACGTTATTTATGATTGATATATCGCTTATGTGTTGTAAACCTGGGCTGTGCTTTCTCGTAATGGTAAACATTCTACGGTGTGGTATAGGTGTCATAACATGCGATATCAGTTAGTACATATTACCCCTTTGGGGTAGGTCCTTTGGGGTAGACCAGAACAACTGTACCTTCTCATGCTATTGTATCCCAGGTGTTGCTGCTGGACTTGAGGGAAGGGATGTAATGCTTTGAGGCAGTGTTAACTCGGTGTATAAAAAGATAACCAGTTTTGTGTCTGTTCCCAGTCATTTTGCCATTACCCACAAGCCCTGGATGTGGAAGGCAGTCGGATCTGTTCACGATTTCCTTCTCGGCTGCTCCATCTACACGTGGATAAACCAGGTACGTTATAAGTTACCATTGTAGCTGTACATGTTCGTTTGCTGTTTGCTCCTCTAACTTATTTTTCCTAAAATTAAACTCTGTTTCAGCGCGTCGAAAACATGGCAACAAGTGACAACCTTGACGCAATGTTTTTACAGAAACTTGTTCTCCAATACATTCGGAAAAGTCTTCCGAATTAAGAGTTTCACCTTGAACTAGGAACGTTCTAGTTGAATGAAACCAGCGTCGGCACTTTTTTTCTCCACCCGGGATGGATAGGGTTAATATTGCAAGCAAGCTCGGTATTAGTCTAAGCTCCAAACCTGTTCGTTTTAACAGGGTTCCTACAGCTCAGCAGCCAACAATTTTAAGAATTTTTTGAGACTTTTTAATGCCGAAAGTCAAAAAATTTTTTGACGAATTTTTCAGTGCAAAAAAAAATTTAAAAAAAAGGAAACTTAAGCGAGATAAAAATGCTTTTCAAACAATTTCCATGGTAAACAAGATAACATCGTCAAAAGAATCGGTACAAACTTTAGAACTGAACAACGACAAAACTTTCTCATCAGCAACAGTAAACTGGGGCACTCAGACACGAACGTCACGTTAAAGTTGCCCCAAATACTGTATAGTATGCAGAGAAAACGTCAACGATTTGGCTGCGATAAAAACTCACTTTCATTCGCCTTACATATTTAATGCATTTTAAGACAACTTCAGGAGATAAAAGACCTTTTTAAGGCCTTAAATCTGTAAAAAGCGAGATAGAGACTTTAAATGACCCGCGGAAGTCCTGTTAAAAACATCTTAAAACTGAATGCGTTCGTCGAAAGTCATAATATTTTTCCAATTGCCCAGTCCCATCCAGATGACCCCTCCCTTATCCTCTCCTTAAAATCAAAATAATAGGACAACCGAGGGTAGTTGGTTTTCAAGCTGCATTTCTTTTTTCCACAGCACGTTCTGGGTCATCATCCATACACTAATATTGATGGAGCAGATCCCGATATTCATACCTCCAAGGTAAGCTTAAGAGACCGGCATTAGTCACTTTTCCATGATGTAGTCTCGTACGGTGTTAATTATTTAGTTGAACGTGTGACGTAAGACTAATATATATATATGTATATGTATATATATGTTAAAATGAGCATCTGTAAGTTTTCAAATAAAATTACTTATGTACATGGTACTCAAAAGCGCAAGAAATAGAGCGTATTACAATTTTCCAAAATAATTTTTGAAATCTTGTAGCACTTCTTAATAAGGAACATAAAGTTCTGTAATTTGCAGTAAAAACGTTCTAACATGTCTCTATGATAAAATCTGGGTTTTGTGCGTCATAAAATTACTAAAGCACTGTTGTCGCTTTTTTCAGGATTCGGATCTCAGGCGACTTAAGTGGACCCAAAAATGGCTACCTCGCTATGTGCATCAACATATATCTGTTCCACCCCTTTACGGCTTGGTAACTCATAACAAAATTACATTTAAACAAGAGAATAACTGAAGAAATAAGGAAGAGGAAGGAAGGTATGCTTGCAGGACGGAAGGAAAGCAGGAAGGCAAGCAGGAAAGCAAGTAGGAAGGAAGGAAAGCTGGTTGGTAGGCAAGAAGGTAGGAAGGAAGGTAGGAAGGAAGGAAGAGGAAGGAAAGAAGGGGAAGGAACGAAGGAAGGCAGAAATTAAGGAAGTCAGGATGAGGAGGACGGAAGGAAAAAAGGGGCGAAGGAAGGAAAGAACGGAAAAAAGAAAGAAAGGAAGCAATAAAGGCGGAATAAGCACGGGGATAAAAATTTGTTCGATGTCACAAAGAAACAAAGCAGAGACCTTCTTCCCCTGCGCACCTCTTCATTTTAGAAACCCTTAAAAATCCCCATTCTTCATATCCTGTGCAGACAATTGCTTTGGATCTGATTATTGAAATCCATTTCTTTGTACATTTACAACCGCCCTGTCCTCAATGTTTGTTTCTTCACATACATGCGTTTATTTTGCAGTTGGCGTTAAAGACACAACTTCAAGATTTCAAATTTCTTTTTAATCAAAGAAACAGTAAGTGATTATAGAATACTAAGAAGAAACAACAACGTCAATTTAACTCTCATTTTCTTATACATTTACGATGTTGAAGATGTGGCGCTGTAATCTATTTTTAAGCTAAGTTGAAACAAGGCACAAGCATTTTTTAATAAGAACCAGTAACTTTCGTCTCAGCCTTGGTTGTTCGTAATTTTTTTGGCGTTTTCAGCCTTAACTTAAGTTGTTCTTAATTTGTTCTTAATTTCTGATATACTTAAACAGTTTAAAAATTAGTTGCCTGGAACAACAAATGTAAGACAGCACTCAGAAATATGACAGTTTGAAACTGTCAATACAGCGTTCGCAAACGTGACAAGCATGTTTATCACTCTTCAAGCGCCCGATGGCGATGATCAAGCTAAACTCTGACAAGTTTGTTCTTATAAAAAGCGTGTAAACCGTAAAGTCTTTTAAGTTAGTTTATAACGTTTTTCAGGCCATTCTGTAACCCTCACTCACAAAAAAACCCAGAAAAGATAACAGTAAAAGCAAGTACCTAGCAATACTAAAAGCGTACAGTTTAAAAGGATCAAGTACGAAGAAACATATTAAAGATATGTTGAGCCTTCTGATTGTTAATCACAAAACTAATCGGTTCTCTACGGGGTCCCTTCACGAGGAAAAACACACCGAGAGTGACACCGGGGTATATTCTCGTTCTTGAGTGTTTCCATACCTTTTTTGGTTAGCTTATGGACAACACCTGTGAGAAATATTATGTCTCGTCACTATTTTCCATTACAGAGCTAACAGGGGCCCCGTCCATACAGCTCCGAATGTTTTTCCGCAACTTTTTCTTTCCGGATACGGCTTTCGTCCGCACGAATACGGCGAATTCGGCAGCGAATCAAGAACTTTTTGAATACGCTCTCCAGCGTGGAAAAAAATAAATACGCAACGAATCCGATACCGTGTGGACGGCGAATCCGGATATTTCTGAATACGATGACGTAGAAAATAGTCTCCAGTCTCTTAGCAAGCAATGAACCATTCGCCAATATGGCGGAAAAACGTGGGCAAGTTGGTTCTTGGACTAATTTCAAGTGTTGTAGCCTACGTTCAAGTTAATTTAGCAATTTTGACTGTAAACGTAAATTATATGAAGCAGCGGGCCAACATTTTGAGCGTTCTTGCGTTTTCTGAAGGACGAATTGGTCGTCAAAAACAGTTAAAACGACTGAAAAGACAACCTCGTCTCCGACGATTCTGGGTTCGTCCAAGACGAACGAGTGCTTGGTGGGATAATTTTGCTAATCAAATGGTAGTTGAAGAGGAGTGGATCCGGATACCAGCGTATTCGTGTGGACGGGCAAATTCGATTTGAATACACCACGTGTGGACGGTGATTTTTCTGAATACGGAAAGAAAAAGTTGCGGATTCAAAAATATCGAATCCGTGTGGGCGGGGCCAAAGGCGACACGGTTTAATAACTGTGGTTGATGCGGTTTCTTTTTGTTGGCCTACCGCTGCCTAGTAAGACGTGGGCGCCATTAGTTCTGGGTATGTGAGCGTAGTAACAACACAAGTCACACACGAGTGGGGGCTCGTGGAATTTATCGCATGTAAAGGAGGTTCTCTCTTTCACAGGTACAATTCGGATAAACCGACCCTCTCCCTCCCACCTCGCTTTATTTGTTCTCGGCAAAATCTCGTTTGTCGTGTTTCGAGTGATCGCTCCGCTAATGGTATTACCGACGTGGAAAGTTGTAAGTTTTAATCAATATCTTTTTTTCTTAGATACCGTTGTTTTCATAACTTTGTGATTGTTGTGATATCTCAGTTTCACTGATCCCTTTGATCAAGCAGCTGTTGCTGTATAACTTATAAGCTCATCCTAATTATTTCTGTTTGAATAACTGTTTTGCAGCTTATACATATTCGTTTCGAAGGGTACTTCCCAATTGTATTTCTATTCTGGAATAGAGTCAATCAAAGCATACTGTATAGAGATAAGAGTATAGTTAGCCCTCAGACGACCAAGCTATTTTTGTAACAATATAACCGAAGGGGGGAGGGGGTGGGTCATTCGGAACCTCCTCCCATAGATTTCCAAAAAAACGGTTCCACGTAAGAGACCAAACTTTGGCATGTATGTAGCTTTGGGTTAGCTAATTAGTTTTCATTGCAAGAATCAAGCTTACTCTGGCAACAGTTTGTTTCGCAACATGTCCGCTATTTTGGCCGCTATCTTGGATTTAAAAAAAAGTAGTAAATTTTTTTGAAGCTAGTAAAAATATGTTTCCACAGCCTCAAATACGAGTATATTTCAGAAAAGGATGGAAAAGAGGAAACTTGTCAAAACTTTAGTTTGCATAATTAATTTTGCTTAAATAATAAGTTATGATGTCATCCAATTAACGTCAAAAGATATGTTCATTATCAGGATATAGGTACTGAACGTTTCATTTTGATTGCTTTATAGCTTCAATTTGCAGATCGGAAAAACCTATGGGGGAGAGGGGTCCATTTGACCCCCCTGGACTTTCGAGGGTTAATAAATCGAACTGGTTATGAAACTCGGTCAGTTTCTTTGTTACATACTTACGCTCTCTATATATTCTAATTTATTTTGACCCTGAACAAAAACAAAGGTATTCAAATGAACACGAACCAGTAGCCAGTTAAAACATTTATGCTAACGCATTAAACAAAGCAGTACATGTATAGGGCCTAGGTAACGGTTCACTCAACCTAAAACAAAGCAGCTTTGTACACTCTTTTTGAAGCTTGTTGAGCCTTAAATTATAACAAGTTAGCTCAGTCTATCAAGTAAGATCAAAAGTAGTTTTAATTCTTTCACTGTCAAGATGCAACAAGTATACCGCGGAAATATTTTTATCAACTTGATTGGTTAAAACCGTTCACGTTGGAACGGTTCAAAATTTTAAAATTGAGATATTTACAGAAAATAAAAATACATTAAATGAGCTTCTAGTAAGAAAAAATATTTTTCAATACGTCTAATAGTTTGCGAGATATGACGAGTTTTTACCGGAAGTGATTTGTTTGACTTGCGGCGTACTTAAGGAGTGAATTTCTCGAGACATGTTTTGGCTAAAACTGCAACAACGCAAGGGAACGATGCTCCCCCAAATTTTAACCTCATACCGTCAAATTTAGCAAGATCATAAAACAATAGCTGAAGTTGAAAACCGTCCTGGCGAATTTTGAAATTCCACTCCAATCATTTTTATGACTCAATCAGGGCAGTTTTGTACGCTGCAAATATGGAATTTTCTTCAAATACCTGTAGAAAATTAATGACGCATTCAATAAAAAATCGCCAGGACGGAATTAGAATAATAAGTACTAAATCTCATAAACAAACTTAAAATGGTTGGAAATAAAAATGACAGCTGCATTGACGTCTAGAAATGAAATAAACAGTTTGAATTATGATGCTCATATTCGTTTATAAACCACAAGTTTTAAATAGTTTTTCCACAATAATTTAGATAATTTCATAAGCTTTCCATTGATGTATAGGTTTGTGGGTATCCGATGCGTATTAAGGGAGTTATGTACGGATAACTGAAAACTCCGCTCTAGGTGAACGGTAACCTTACATAACACAACTAATTACGTGAACAATCCGATTAGGTGGTGTTGTTCAGTATCTCGGAGGTGGTTGCTGGTTACTGGTTGGCTCTCGTGTTCCAAATATCACATGTTGTCAGCGAGGTAAGAACAACAACAACAACAACAACAACAATAAAAATAAGAAAAAGAATGAGGATAATAATAATAATAATAATAACAACAATAATAATAATAATAACCACAATAACAGTAAATGAAAAAATAAAGAATTATAGTAATATTAAGAATAGTAATAATATTAACCATATCTTATCCAGTTTTTTTTGGCGTTGCAGAACCTGGGGGGGAGGGCATTGCCCCCCCCCGTATTTCCCTTAGACTTCACCCTAAACTAACCAAACATGGCACAATTATTCACTGTGACAAGCTCTATTTTTTTAGTAGTTAGAGTTCTTAACTGGTTATGACATCATAATGACGTAATGTTTTCTATTTTAACCTATCAAACTTTAGGTCTTTATGCTCAATCTTTCTTTTTAAAAAAATGTTCATAAATCGACTTTAGTTTTATAAGTTACCAATAACAATCTTCAATAGGATATATGTGTGTAATTTAGTAAACAACTTGTTTCCTAAAAATGCTTGTGAAATCATGTTTCAAAACAAAAAAGAAAGTGGGTGCCATGGCAACAGGAACGCCTATAACACCCTTAAATATCAAGTGCGACATCTACATTTCAGTTTCATAAACTTAGTTTACAGGCACAAAATTGAAGAAAAACTAAATAAAAGTTTTAAAATAAAAACAGCAAAAAGGAGCATCGAATTTGCTCTTAAACTATAGCTTTCAAATTTTACTCAAATTCCTATTTTTAAACGCTAATAGTGTAACTAAAACTGTTTTTATTCTGTTTTCAACGTTTTCAAATGCAAATTGACCGAGAAAAGCTTTCAGTTTTGACAAAGTGCAAAGTACACGGCAGCCATCCTGGATTTCAAAAAATGGTATTGCGCAATACCTATGACGTCACAGGTCACGTGTAACATAAGTTATTTTACAGGGAATATCGATTAATATGCCTTGAGACTAATAGTTAGCACTTGTTTCAACGATTATGTGAATTAATGGCGAAAAATACTGAAAAAGTCAAAAATTGAAAAAACATGGTGTCAAAAACGGTGTTGCCATGGCAACATGTGATACCTTCGAGGCAAATTTTTTTCCAGAATCTTGTTCTTCAAAAAACGTTAGTAAGAGTGGCCCACATTTGGTTGGTATTACTTTAATATTAAGGAAGTTCTGGAAAATTGAATTCGGCGCGGGGACTCTCCCCCCAGGTGGAAAAGGGTTAATTTGTTTACTTACAGTTTTTTCTATAATTGAGACTTGAGCCTTTTCATAGCCATTCGGTTCCTTTACAACAGTGAACCGCGCGTGCGGTGGAGATTTGAGGGAATTCTCATGGTTCAAAATGGGATCGACAGATAACTCCAAATCTTGTTCAGTATAACAAAATCTGGTAGTATTTTTGTTAAGTTAGGGACAGTTATACGAACCTAGTTCAGTCCAAGGTCTTCTGCCCGGTCCTAAGACCGAGACAAAAGCCCTGACAACAACGAAAACTGTTTCAGATTCACTGGTGGCAGTGACAAAAGAGTTGTTAAGATTTTAGTTTGGTTTAGTTAGTGTTTTTCTGTCACAGGTCGAGTGGCCAGAACCGGACAAGGATGGAAAAATCCATCACGACTGGTAAGGAGTTCCACGAAGTAGTGTCATTTGAACACCATTTGTCTCAAAACTGGATGAAAATCTTTTCACTTTTGTTCCATTAATACATGCGTATATATTATGTATAAACCCTTGTCTAATATATTACTTACAATCAAACAAAGGAAGACTTAGTTGCGTGTTATGTGTTAAACGTAACACAGCAGAGCACAGCACAGCAAAGCACAATGTATTAACACAACACAACATCATCAAATGGCACAACATAGCACAGCACAACACAACACAACAACAAATATCATCTCATCACACAGCTCGTAACAAAAAGCACAGCATCATATCACATCAAATTGCATTCATAGAACTACAACATTGCTCAAGCCATTGATCACAATATATATAACGAAACTTATAGACAATGGAAAGTAACGCGATGATCGCAACCCGAGCCACTGGTTGTTGTTTTAAAAAACTAACAAGTGAGACGTTCAAGAACTTCATTTGTAGTAATACGGACGGAGATTATAGCAAAAAACACTTGAATGAGCTTATTTAGTTCACTGTTTCGAATTAACAGATATAAAGAAACTCTGCGGAACATTCTCTCATTATACATTGGCAAATGATAAAAGGGGTACTAATACCGGTCGTGGTGAGGGATGGGTTGGAGTGGGGAGCGGGGGGGGGGGGGTGCGTGTTTTTTTTTTGCTTTATTTCGTGTTTAAAACCGGAGCAGGCTTACACAGGTGAGATTTTACAGTGTCTATAGAGATAAAACTGTCTGTCAACATTTTTATCGTTTAATGCACTTTCTAGTGCTATAATGTCTGTAACTCTCTTTCATTTTCACAGGGCTGAACTGCAAATCAAGACAACGCTTGACTATGCCACGGACAATTGGTTTTGCAATTTTTTTACAGGTTTGTGTTATGGCTTTTAGAGGGAATTTCGGCACAACATGATCTAATAGCATTTGTTTGCAAATATATTATGATTAATAAACATGTGAACGTTTGTGAATAAAAGAAAGTGATATACTGCTGCAATGTATTTGGCCCGGGAAGAAACCGAAAAGACTTGGCAAGTTCACAACAGTTACTACTGCCGATTTATTATAAAACCAATGATTGTTTGATCACCAAATTGTAAACGGAAGCGACAACCACCATTTCGTGGGAAAGTAAAAAAATCGGTTTCAATCGAAGTTGGAATATAGAAAGCTGTGTTTTAGTCAATTCAGACTGTTTAAAATCCATTTATGATTTAACCCATGCTATATTGTTACAAGAACTAAACATTTCAGGGTGATATAAATGTCACTATCTTCATCACCATCAACATACATGTCACAATAACCGTCAACATTTTGTAATTATTATCGGTTATCATCATCGTCAATCTGGAATCATTCTCAAAATTTGCTATTTAAAGTTATCAAAGTTATATCAATTATTTCAAAATAATACTTTTTGCACGATTAAGTAGCCCCAGATGGGATCGGGGGAGGGAACCTGCGGCGAAGGCAATAAGGCGGCTGTATTGGAGGCTTTGTTTTTGCAGTGGAGACATTCAAAACCTTCTTGTTTGAGCAGTTGATGCATTCGAAACTTTTTTTGTTTGTGTGTCTCTTCTTGGGCTGTGTTAGCGACAAGGAAAAACCACTTTGTACTAACCCTCTTGATTTTTACCCTTAATTCCAGGCGCTCTAAATCACCAGACAGCGCATCACTTGTTTCCCGATATCTGCCAGTACTATTACCCCCAGATTACTCCCATAGTACGGCGCACGTGCGAGGAGTTCGGGGTGACCTACAACTACATCGACAATTTCACCGAGGCACTGTCAGCGCATATTCTTCACTTGAAGAGACTGGGACAGAGCAAGGAAAAACCACGAGAAACAAAACATGGCTAAACGTGCACGATAAACATTGCGTTGTGCCTACACTGCAAAATTAGTATTGCGTTTAATAGGGAATAGTGTAAAAGTAACAGCGGGTTATTGTTTTAAACTAAAAGTTTGAAAGTGTAAACATTAGATAGAAAACTTCACTTGAAAACCCAAGTACCTAACTTTAAAGGGCCGTTTCGCAATGTGACGGCGCGAACTTTCCTTATTTGCATGGAAAAAGGGAGAGTTTATCTTTCAAGAATAACTTCTGGTACAAAGAGTTTTATCACAACTTTGCCTTAAAGGTTGAAAATGTGATACGGTTCGCTTAGTTTCGAGGAAGAAAGACAACGGACTGCAGTCGTGAGTTCTACAGAGAACTTATTGTTTGCTCGTAGGATATTGTCGTACTGTACAAGAGAGTATAATGTCGGCAAACTTGAATGAATCTTGACAATTCCTTTAGTAATAATAAAAGATGTTTTTTTCAAAATAAGGACTCGTCTACACTAATGCATTTTCGAAATCTCCGTTATCAGTAACTTGAAAAAGCATAAACTTTTTACATCCAAATTAGCGTTTTCACAGCGTTACCTTTTAACCGTTCCGCATCCTTGACCACCGAAAACGGATATAAGAAAACATTCGTTTTCGTCATCGGTCTTTCCTCGACCGTACCGCAAATGGTTGAATTGAGCCGGGCCACGATGCTAAAAGCTGTTTCCGCACTTTTAATTGCCTTCTTTTTATGCCAAAAGCCAGAAGAAACGCTTTTGCGGTGGCTAAAACTGCGAAGAAAAAAGCAACTTGGAAAGAAAGTGGCCACTTATTCAGATGATGAAGTTGGCCTTTTACTTAAGCCGAGTTTTAACTAACAAACAAAAGCAGGAAGCAACATCAGTGACCGGGAGCCGGGGCAATGTAAAAACACGGATATTACGAACGACTTCAAAGAGTAGCTCTCGGGTTAGCAGTGTTTACACGATAGAAACTAATCCGGGTCAAACCCTGGTTAGCTTGTGCCGTGCAAACAGGGCTTTTGTGGAATGGGGGCCGGGTAGGACTGCTTACTCTTTTTGCTCACTTACAAACAAATATTTTAAAACCGGAGATCTGTCAAACAAAAATTTCTTATAATTTCAAAACAATTTGTTTTCATGCTCTACAAACAATTTTTACCGAATTCTTATCTGCGGCCCTTGCCCCTCCAAGAAACAACGTTTGGTCCGTTCTCTGGGTCCGTCCTAACATGTATTGCGCAAACAACGGTTGACCGAAGATGCATTGTAGCAAACTTTAAGCCAACGACTTTGAAGAATGAAACTATTGATCAAACCTTTTTGATGGGAACAAATGAATCCTCGGCCTCTATGATGTGTCAAGACACTCGCGGCCGTTTTAATACCAACATAGATCCGATCCAGGGACCGCGGAGCAATTTTGAGAATGGGGGACACCGTTAGTGACTCAAAACTTACTAACTCTTTATGGTGTTAAAAATATTGGGGGGGGGGGGGGCACGAGCCTCGTTCCCCTGCTCTGCGGTCCCCGAGACTCAAAAACCCAACACAAAGTATTTTCATTAGGAATGCTTCTGTTTGCATGCCGGTTAATGCTAGGTTTCTTAGATAAAAACCTAGGGGTTGGGACGGGGGGGGGTCGGTTAGAGGGGCAACTTTGTACCCAGGCTCTTCCCTGGGGTTGGGGTACGTCGTGTTGTATAAAAAACAATTTTCACTCGTTTATACACACAGCACGTCTCCATATTTTTTCCAGAAATATTCTGAAATCAAATCAAAACCCAATCATTCAGCGCCGCGCACAGTCTTATAAAATGGCTTTTCTTGCCAAATTATGGAAAGTTTTCCCCACTTGTTTGAGTTGCTACTTGCCTCAGTGTATAGCGATAAATGGCGTGTCGCCACCCATCGCAGCTCTTCTGCGCATGAGGGTTAAATAATAACTTTTGAGAGATTTCAATGCTTGTTGACAAATACTATACAATTAAGGGACCAGTCAGAATTTAAGTTGGAGGGGGGGGGGTGGAGGAGAAAGTGGGGGGTCCCGAAATTTTTTAGAGGAGTAGGAGGGGGGTCGTGAAAGTTTTGAAGATAAATTAAGGGGAAGAGGGGGGGTCTCCAAATTTGCACTTTCTGGTATTCATTAAATTGCAAAATCCTATTAAATGTACATGAGAAACATT